>BQNB010122772.1:0-20220 GCA_026074375.1 Tanacetum coccineum
TTATAAAGTCATTGAATTAATCAATGACTTATAACATAAAGTATGTAGTAACATTGTTATGTCTTCTTGTTAACACATAAACATAAGGTCCTTGAATGATTCAACGACATATAATGTATACTTGACATATTTTTTTTTCTTGTGAACACATAAACATGAAGTTAATGTACTTATTCAAGAAATATACATTATAACATGCACTTGGTTGTTAAATACCGTGTATTTAATTTGGCTCGACCCAATTGGTGAGTATTTGATCCAAAGAGAATTAAGTTATCTAGGGAATTCTGATGGAGTCTCATAATTCCAATACTCATAGAATACCACACTATTATGGTATGTCCATTGTGTTGAAACAAACTATATTCATATTGTTTGATTTCAGCTAACTTTAATTGCTCTACCTCCAAAATCAATCAAGGTTAGAAATTTGCATGTGTCATGGATACACTCAATATAGTTCCAACCTATAAGGTATTCAAGACATTATCTATTTATAGATTAGGGATGAATCCCATTAGGTCTTGATTAAAGTTCTGAAATTTGTTAATATCTTATGAAGCATATTATTAACAAGCTAGAGATGAGAACTGTAAAATGTATTTTGTTGTCCCAATTAAGAACAATTTATTGTTGCTTAAATACTTAGTGTTTAGAGAAGTATCTCTTCTTACAAAAGTAAGTGGGAGCATCTATAGATCTTGAAGATACTCAAGAACAAAATACACAACCTTCGGAATTCACTTGCTGATGTCATACTAAGGTTAAGCATGAAAATGTCAAACCAAAGTATAGTGTAACTCTCATTCATAAATCTGCAAGGATGCCTCATCAATGGAGTGATATTTTAATATCAATGTTGAGGAATATAAGTTAAAGGGCCATAACAAACCTGCTAACTAATAAGATGAATTATCTTGAATCTGATAAATGTCTTAGAATTATGAATGATAAGATGCAGTCCTTAAAAGGCAATCAATGTTTTGAGCTTGATTGATCTTTTACCAAAGAGTAAACCTGTGAGGTTAGAATAAGTTTCTTTTGAAGAAAAGCTCATAAGGACAAAATTGTATACATATTAATGCCTGACTGACGATAAGAATTTTGATCTTACTCAAGCAATTGACTATGATTAAATCTTTCTTTTCTGCACGTATTAATTATATAAAGATAACTAATTGTCATACATGATTTCATGAATCTTTAAAAGTCAAATTAAGGTTCATAACTCTTTCTTGGATGATTACCTTGGCGAGGACGATGAGTAATCATAAAGGGTTATGAGTCTATATTTGAAATATGGCAATTAAGATTTAAGACTCTTTCCTTAGTGATTACATCTGCGAGGACGGTGTGTAATCAAAAGGGGTTAAAAGTCTATATAATCTTTATATAGTATACAAGATGAAAGAATCCAAGTATGGATTGAATCATGCATCTAGGAGCTGAGATCTTGAATTTAAATTACAATATGATTCTGATTAAATTAAGATGACTCCTGAGTACATCTGACATTGAGTGGGAGCACTATGTTGTTTTCTTAAATTCATATGTTGTATGACATATCGAAAAGTATAATTTCCAATATGCTCTAGATATTAATCTTAAGATTGGAATGAAAACTTCTTCTTGAGAATTTTAGGATAATCAAACGCACCTTGGAATCTAAATGTTTATTAAGATAAAACGTATGCGGAAATTAAGTCCAAACACAAAATGCAATATGCATGTAGAAAGTCTTAAATGATATATTTCACTTGAGATAATTTAGTACATGGATAGAAACCTTGTGTTTTTTTTAAACTAAGGATTCATCATGTATATATATATATTATATTGTGTATGAGACTGGTTGTTACTTTTGCATGAGAGCAAGATGAGATAACAACAACAGTATCTAATTGAGAGATTTTAGATAGCTATATCTAATTGAGAGAATTTAGATGACTGTTAAATACAAATGTTTACGAATTATATAAGGCATAATGTTGTTTGTGTACAACTGATGCTAGAGAATAATCAATTCTAGTTAAAGTAGGATTTCATCTTTTATGATAAATCTACTAACTAGATATGATCAGCTAAGAGCATTGTTGCGTAACACATTAAAGAATGAGAATACTTTACATTTTAAGAAACTGTAAAGATGACTGTCTGAGATAGGTATGTTGTTGACTTCAAATACCCTATAAAAGGTACTATTACCTTGTCCATACTATGACTCTTGCAATAGTATGCACGTGAACAATAAGACACTCATCTTATTATTCAAATTTTTCACAATATGTGAATTTGAAACAAGTATTCGGAAAGTTTACTCAGATAACTATTTAGCTGTCTTGTATAGAAAGAGTTGAGAATGTTGGATACATTGGACTTCAACTTGCTAATTAGTTTCATGCATATCTATTTTAGTATTTGGATAATTGGGATTGTAAGACAATTTTTACTTTCTGATGAATGAAGATACGTGGTATTTGTCATTCATACATATAATAATTGTTATCCTATATTTGCATGTTTAATCCATGAATGATTTCTTATCATTCTAAATATGTCCATTGTCGGTTAACAATATGGGAATATTGTTATGTAAGGCAAATATGAGTGTTGGTTATATTCTGTGAATATATGGATTTGTTCCCACCAAACTCATATGTATTCACAAGGGATGCATATTGGATACCCCAACTTTCGAGCATTTACTTTTGGATCCATGTCATGAGTAGAATGTCGAAAATGGTTTATAAAATTGTCCTTAGACTTGAGATGCAAGCAAGTTCTGTATGTGTGAATATCTCTCTGTGATTATAGCCAAACGCTGTCCTGAAACAAGGTAGTTATAAAAGCTATTTTTCGGAGTGTATGTGAAGCAGCATCCACAACACTTGTAGTCAATAAAGGATTTGTTCCTCCTACTGATTTGTGCAGAAAGAGATTACTATGGGCCCTTCAAGATTTAATCAGATAATTGTGTGGCCGCACCCAAAGGGTAATGCAAGATGATTCTTGATTACATTTGGTATATCTGAATTATTTCTATAACGAGAAAATCTTTTGTTTAAAATATTTGGAATGATTAGGATCCATATACATGGTTGAACGGTATCTGTAACAAGGGATGATTATTAAATCACGAAATTCTATAACCATTAAATAGCTGAGATGATTTTTGGAAACTCTTCTTTCAATAATAATTCCTAAATGTAAAAATAATTGTGTGGGTTGCTAGACTTTGCCAATTATAGGTATAAGTGTTAGGTGCTACTCCAACTCCCAAGTGGGAGCTGTTGGGTTATGGTAGTCGGCTAGCACGTATACGTTACGAATATGTGAGCCTATTGGGGGCACACACGTAAGACACGAAGAGTACGTTTATTATGTATTTAATATATGTAACTCGTTTATATTTATTAAATATATAATATGTTTCACGAAATAATTTAACGTTTGTTGGTTTAACCGTTAGACGTTATAAACTAACTAATTAAATGTTAAATATAAAGAGAAGGGCTTAAAAGTCGGAAAATGAAACTCCCGTCCTCCTCCCTATAGTGGCTGTTTTAAGAAGGATCTAGGAGGGGGTTTAAGTGTCGAATTTAGGAAGTGTTGGAGTGTTTTGATAGGACTTGGAGAACAAGTTAAGTGGGTATATAAACACCCCTTAATGCTCATTATTCCCCATTCTAGTCGTCCTACAAAAACTCATACGACATACACATTATACCTAATGAGATGAGATTCACGACACATCATATAGCCCATTATCTATTCATGTAAATTCATACAGTAATCTACTACGCATGTAAATTCTATTAGTATATGTATGATCTTCATGCATGTATGTTACATGCATACATTACTTACGTATGAAAACAACATACCTTCTCTCTTCCTTTATTAACCGATCGGCTATTTATCCCTTAGGGGTTCAGATCGTGTTTAATTTAATACACCAAACTAGTTTGTTTGTGGTTGTTAATCGTGAAGTTACGACTAGCATTGTTGCGTACTTGTTCGACGTGTTGTGTGAGCAACCGTAGAGGCGATTGTTTTAGTCGCTTTATTCGTTTTCATGATCATTGGCTAAGAGGTACGTGTTTCTATTTACTTCTTGTTTACGTGTTAATTCATATGCTATTACTAGATCTATCCGCTGCGTACTCGTAAGCTAATGGTTACCTAGATTATAAAATCCCAACATTCTTCAATGTGGAGGCATAAAAAACCAAAAAAAAACTAAACATAAAACAAGACATCGGCTGGGCTTAGTATATAGTATCAGGCATTAACAGTTTGCATGAGGTTATAGTTATTTTTGTCATTTGACCAGATAGTTTTAAAGGTGTGCATGGATTGTTTTGTTGCAGTATGTTTCTTTACTTCATCAATAATTTGGTTTTCACAACTAAATTATATGTCAAGGCTCTAAGTTTCAGCACAACCCAAATCAACTCCGAATATAAAAAGACTTTCTTAAGTCAACGGTATTTAATGGTAACAGAATTGCTAATCACTATACTACATTTGAACTAGTTAGCAGTACAACAAGGGGTTGATGTTCAGTGCCTCACATATTTGTTCTACCTGATGGCAGCTTGTGGCCGGTGCTCTTGGTTGATTGCATGGGAGCTGAAATGTTATCAGTCCTTGAGGTTGAGAGGGGCGCTGATGTGTTTGCCTTTGGAATACTCTCAAGCATATCATCCAAAACTCTTAATTTGATCCTAAGATCATGAGATATTAATACCAATCACATTGCTTTCCAAACAGTCAAACTACCGGGTATATCCAAAATACTAGTCTCTTGAAACTCAAGAATTCTTGAAATAAGCATAATCACATTGCCTTCACCAAAACACTCAAAACTGATTAATTGCATATTGAAAATGTAGCTCATAATTAACAATAACTAAGAATAAAAATGGATGTTACAATCCAACTATTTACATTCAAGACTGGAACATTTTATTACAACTTCATAGATATTAAAACTGCAACCATCTTCTTTACTCATAGACGCGATAACTGGAATGTTGGCAAACAACTTTAAACCTGAGGATCCTATGTTGCACGACTATTGTGGGTTTGGAGGGCGGCTATTAGCAGCAGAGACTCGTGAACCCCACTCCAGTAGCTCTTTGCTTGTATCATCTTTGTGCGCAAATATTTCTATAAAGCATAGTGAATCCTTCTCTGTTCCTGTTGCTGTGGCAATGGCTTCCACCAACTCCTCTTCTGTTCGAACCTGTTGCAAAAACAAGACATGTTCATGAATATTTCGATACAACAGCAATAACAAACAACCATAGATTTTAGAATTTTAAGACCCATTATGTTTGCAATAGAAAATTAAAAGAGTCTTTAGAATTATATAATGAATCTCACCTTGGATGTCCAACATTTTCCTTCGCCATTGTGGATAGCGTTGACTAGGCCGGTGTAGTCCCAATTCTTGATGACGTTATATGGACCATCATGGATTTCTACTTCAATAGTATAGCCCCCATTGTTGATTAAGAATATAATTGTATTTTGTCCACACCGAATCATGGTTGAAATATCTTGTGCTGTTACCTGGTTAATAAAAACATCAGTTGGTCAAGATTCTAGGCCTAATTAGTTTTGTAAGTTATAGCACATTTGCTGAAAGTAAGTGGTTTTTAATATTTTTTAAAAACACTTCTACGCCATTCAATAATATGTAACAGTAGCGTTTTGACGAACCTGGAAACTACCATCACCAATACAAGCAATCACACGTTTGTCTTTTGCTGCCTGGGCATAACCAAGAGTTGCACCAAACGACATCAATTGATCCATACTGCATTTGGAATTCATAACTGGACAAAGTTCAAAGCATAAGTTATTAGCGGTGTACCATATAAGGAGGTGTTTGGCATTGCATTTTAAAAATGACACCAAAATCATATGAGGAAATGTTCAACTCCACACATAGAGCCCTGCTTACCCGCAATTTTCAGGGAGACGAAGCTTTTGACAGTTGAACCACGAGTCACCTGTCTCAGCAATCACTGCAGTTTCTCCAGTCAACATTTCCTGTTAAAGAAATAAGTATATTCAATCTCAAGAACCCAAATAAATGGTGATAAATCACGGAGTTTCCTCAAAAAAGAAATCATACTTGAATATGCTTGAAGAGGATATTGACCCTAAGGGGTTCATCTTTCTCGCATTTCAGAGGTACACCATTCGGGACAAATATCCGATGATAGTTCTCCATAGCCGTGCTATTCTTCTTTAGCTTCTTAGCCAATGCACTCAAGAAATCTGCCATAAACACCCAGCCCAAAGAAGATCCATTTCCAATCGTGACGCGATTAGGTTGCACAATGATTGATTTTTCTTTCTTAATCAACAACGAGTAACCAACCGAGCTATAATCATTAAAGATTGGCCCCACAAAGATATACGCGTCGGCTGATTCTACTATCTCCCCAACAAAGTTGCTGCTAACCGCACCCCAGTAAGTCAATAAAAATTATGGGTGGTGATCATGCACAAGTCTTTTGCTGATGGCATTATAGAGATTTGGATATCCTGAAGCATCCGCAATTACAGAAAGCCTTTTGTGCCTTTGCAACCCGCAGTTTGGAGCCTGCTACAATGACCGGTTTTACGGCCTTGTTTAAAAACTTCGCTGTCTCTTCCACTGCTGCCTCGAGTCCTAAAGGGTTGCTCAATCTGCAGGAGATGTGATGCATAAACTATAAGTATTCACTCATTAACAGACAAGACTAATATACTTGGATCAATTGTCAGATTACATGGTGGCAAAAGGAAAGGGCACGGGTTTTATCTGCCGAAAGTAGGATGAGGGATTCCTGGCAAATTGCAACTTATACTGATATATACTGGTTTGCTTTCCTTCAAAGCAGTCGAGATTGCAGTGTCGATTTGTTCATGTGCATCTTCCAAATTGTTTTTACCCCCACCCCCAAATCTACCCTGTTATCATAAATCCATCAATATACATTATTTTAACCTATTTTGTGTTCCAAATTGTTTACAACTACCCATTTTTATCCATCAATATTACCAACTTTGACCTCTAGTATATGTTAAACAATATTTTGCCCAAATGCGTCATAATCAGAACATATTTCCATATTACCATGTATATCTTAAATTAACTCCATTTTTTTATAAAAAAAATAAGAATCAATGCCAAAAACATGAAAAAAAGAGAGTCCATATTCCACCATGTAGACACCAACTTTATTTTTTCCAATTTTTGACTCGTGCGACCGCTAGACTGAAGAGGTGGAGTCGCACAATTTTTGTGGCGTTTGGCGGGCGCTAGACCGTGCGACTCCAAAACTTTTTGTGGAATACTAGGCACAAAAGTTCTAGCAATCGCACAAGTCTAAAACCGGAAGAAAAAATTTGTTTCTCTTTTCGCAATCTTAAAGTTTTTTTTTTGTGTATTATTGGAAAAGCCTCAAAAAATAATCAAAGGTTGTTCTACACATCAGTCCCTATAGTCAACTCAGGAAATAAACATGAATATAATAGATCAACTTATCAAATTCAATGAAATCATAAGTCACATGAGTAACATATTAAATTAGCAAACATAGTACTGTATCATTTATCAATCTAGGAAAACAAAATCTAAAAACTAGTAGACAATCACGCACCTGAGCACAAGTGACAGTACTAAAACACTGCATCTCCTGAGTAAAATCTGGCAACCCGATCGTATGATGAAGAATTCTGTTTGTCCCATAATCATTTGAGTTGGGTCCACCAGCAATACATATCACAGGCAAATTCTCACTATAAGCACCCGCGATCGCGTTAAGCACACTTTGTCACCTTACAGTATCGTAACCAACACAGCACCAACTCCTTTCGCATCCTTGCATACCATCAGCAGCATAGCAGCGTTTAGCTCGTTGCAGCAGCCCACAAGGTTAAGCCCAGGCTCAGCTACCAAATAATCTAGTAAAGTCAAGTTAAAGTCACCTGGAACTGAGAACACGTCGTGTACTCCAATCTGGACTAAACGATGTGCCAGGTGACCACCTAGCGTCCCGGATGAGGACGACAAGGTTGTGATCGGTACCGTGGTTGTCTTATTTCCATGACTAGCTTCCATGATTTGTGATTAGTTTAAAGACTGTAGAAAATGTTGTATACTGTAATTAGAAAGTGAAAGTTATTTATAGAAATATTGTTTGTAGGTATGTGATCAAGAAAACAGGGTAGTGGTTTTTAAATATGGACACTATGGGCAGAGAACTTTGTGCGTAATAGTTTCAACTTTCAACATTTGCATATTATTGGTCAAAACACTATGGGCAGAGAACTTTGTGCGTAATAGTTTCAACATTTGCATATTATTGGTCAATCTTTTGGTCGACATATCAATTTATATATTTGAGTGTGGTCTTTTGAAGAAACTAGGTGGTTTTGGTTATGATCTCAAGTTATAATGTTTAATAGTTGGGAAGTGATTTTCACTCCTTTGTTTTGATCGTTTTTGATCGAGACACTTGAAATTACGATGACTTAACATTTATATTTTTATATCACTTTTACTATAATTCATTCTTACAAGGACATACATATCAAATCATCATTTTTTTTGGTGTCTCAATCAAAACAAGGAATGTGCAAATCACCTCTCTTAATAGTTTTGTGACTTTCGTCTAAAGGAGATTGAAACTTCCTTCATCTCAAATTTGAGTTTTGCTATCTTTCTAATTTATGTGCATATTTATTCCTTCTGCACCCAAATATATAACATGTTTTTTTTCACTCGTTATCTTTTGTATTCAACGTCAATACTGTTAATTTGTTTGATACTATGACATATGCAGATAAGTTAGATACATATTAGTAGTAAGGGGGATATACATGGCTGGTCTTGAGTTTTCTGCTGTCATGGGCGAGACGGTTTTTGATGCCCTATATGAGACAATATTATGGTTGCAAACAACCAGGATGAATACGGATGAAGCTTTATTCATGCTCGTTCGTTTAAATTTAACCGGATATATAAACTGACATGATTGCTTAAACGAATGAATTTTCTTGTTCATGTTCGTTTATTAGAAAATAAGATTGTTAATGTCCGTTCAATAAGTATTTAAGAACTAAGATGAACATAGACTAATAAACATATAATCTATATATATAGTATTATAATTTTATGTTTCTTTAAATGTGTGTGTTTAAGTATACCATAATTTGATTATAGATAACAATAAATAAAAAATTAACGAACACATAGTCTGATGTTCATGAACATAAATGAACAAATAAGACTTTTGTTCATATTCGTTCATTTAACTAAAAGAACACACAATATTTTTTGTATTCGTTCATTTAATACATAAATGAATATAAACACACTTTTTACCTAACGATTGATAAAATGTTAGTTGAACGTTATCTTCGTTGTTATAGAAAATGACTACAAAATATGGTGCACAAACATGATTATTTTGTACCTTGTAATGTTTTAGCCTTCAAATAAAATATGTCAACTTAAAAACCGTAGACTCATCAATTAATTTTACACTTGGATGAATAATTGACTTTTTGTTGTGAAACAACGGCCTAATAGCAACATATATATCTGATGAATAGAAGAAGAAAGTAGGGAGAATCGAGACTAATATATTTCATTGACATTGATCAATTACAAGTGCATACAAGTCCATATATATAAGTCTCTAATCATCCATACATTAAGTACAAACATTATTGAGCCATAATGTTAAAACGTTACGGAATATGGAGAGCCACATAATAAATAAATATTTATAACACTCCCTCATCCATCATTAGTACTCATACCCTTAGATGTGTTGCCTCGTTAAAAACCTTGCTTGGAAAAACCCTGTGGGGAAAAACCATAGCTAAGGAAAAAAAAGTGCAACATGTATATTCTCCATCTGACGTATATTCTCCCTCTAATGTAGATCACTTAAGTTCATTGAGTCTTCGCATTTCAGTGTCGTGAACCAACTTCTTAAATGTTGCAGTAGGAAGTGAATTGGTAAATAAGTCTGCTAGGTTAACACTTGAACGAACCTTTTGAACAATAATATCTCCAATCTTATAAGAATTCATAGGTGAAAAAGAACTTCGGTAGAATATGCTTGAACTTTGATGATATCCGTCCTAAAGTTGAGCAATGCATTATGCATTATCTTCATGTACAACTGTTAGAGCCTCCTGGCTTGAAGAAATCCCACATGATTCACGAATATGTTGTATCACACTTCTCAACCATACGCATTCCCGGCTCACTTCATGGATGGCCAAGATCTTTACGTGATTCGATGAAGTGGCACTCATTGTTTGCTTTACAAAAACGCCATGAAATAGCAACATCAGAACTTGTGAACACATATCAGTTTTGATTGACCGTATGGGGATCAGACATATATCCTGCATCTGCAAAACTAACTAGATTTCTTTCGAATGGGTTAGTATAATATAAACCCATATCTGTACCTTAAAGGTAGAGAAATATTTCTTTCACCCCACTCCAATGTCTTCTTGTTGGAGACGAGCTATACCTTGCCAATAAGATCAACGAAAATGATATATCGAGTCTTGTATGACTCGTAAGAAATAACAATGCCCCCATGGCACTTAAGTAAGGTACTTATGGACAAAGAATGTCTCGTCTTCATTTGTAGTGAAAAATGGTCCTTTTCACACTTTAGGGTCCCCTCCCCCCCCCCCCCCCCCCCCACCCCCCCCCCCCCCCCCCCCCCCCCCCCCCCCCCCCCCCCCCCCCCCCCCCGGTTCCCCCCCCCACCCCCCCCCCCGCCCCCCCCCCCCATTCGGCACTTGGGAGTGGCTCAATAGATGGGATAATCTTTTAACAATTTGTCCGTGTATGCATTTTAGTGAACGAGGATTCTCTTTGATGTTCAATTTCTATCAATAACAAAAATTTGTTTTTCAAGGTCTTTCATCTTAAGTTTTTTTTAAAGTAGTTAAACTGCCTTTGTAAACATCGCGGAGTTTTGATAATATTAAGTCATCAACATACACAAGAAATATATGAAATATTAATGTTTAGTTCTTTTTATAAATACATGGGTCAAATAGGAAATCATTTTTGTATCATTCTTCTTAATAAATATTCATTAGGCGATTGTAACAATAATGCCCAAACATTGATTAATTTCCATACAATCAAGTAGTGTTCTCGAGAACTTTTCTTATAAGCTTTAAGCATTAAAATTCACTAGCATACTTCATGCATTTTATATCTGTAATAAAATCTCTACATCACATGAGCTCTATTCTATTTATCTTTTAGACGCAAATCAATTATTTTCACATTGCCAGCTTAAACAATATTAAATACATTATTGGTCCACCACTTGTGAACATGTTTCTAATGATAATTTTCCAAGTCTTTAGAATATATTATGTGTGCGATCAGTTGTATCTTATGCATAATTTAATTTCGCTTTCTCATAAAGACCAATGCATATCCAATAAGATTTATACATTTATGTATATGGATTGTAAGTCTCAAACACATGTCTCATCGCAAGAGACTTCAATTATTCATTACTTACTTGCGTCATTAAATTTTTGGCCATTCATTCCGCGATCCTCACATTCACTTTAGCGCTATATTATTTATTTACATTATCATGTTATCATATAAAGTTTGGAATAAAGTTTGGAATATCAACAATCAAATGAATATTTACGTTAAACTTTATGAAATAAAGTTTGGAATATCAACAATCAAACTGAGACTTGACATATTACCCCAAGTTGCGTGACGAGGCTGTTTATTTCCATTTGAATTAAATTTCAAATCAATCAATTACCTTATCAAGGTGAGTTCATAGCCTCGCATTTCAATCTTTTGAATGTTTTATAAACTCACGAGGAGGATACATGCTATAAACCATAAATACAAGTATTTTTACAACTGTATGCTATCTTGATATATTATTGCCTAAGTTTGCCTTCACTGCCAATATTTCTTAATCATGATCCATTAGTCACTTGCGAGTAAACGCGAATATTGTGGATAATCTATTAAAAATGGGTGGTGACGACTCCCGTTGGTTGTACCCGTACATGGGGTAACCAAACGCACTATATTTGAGAACAATAGGTAACTTTGGCAAGTTACCTTTCCACGAGGACATTTGTTCCTCACTAATGTCACTGAGGTGATTTCCATGTTAATGTTTGGTTGCATGAGCTTAGGGCAATAATACTGTTTTCCATGATAATTGTAAATGCATGCAATTATTACCACTTATGATAACTTGTATTCAACCATCTTGTTTACAAATCTATGAATTTCACTCAACCAAAAACGTTGTTTTGGCCGTTGCATGTTTATCTCAGTAATTGGAGCCAAATATGGGCACGGCGTGGCATTGGACTTGAGGAGTCAAACTTGTTATCATTCAAACTTTATGTTTTTTAATGTACTTTGGGACCTCTTTTGTAAAACTCTGATATATTATGGAATGATAACTAAATTTTCCAAAACGTCTCTTTTAAGTCGTTTTCTATGATTATGATTGTTGATTCATGAAGTAATACCCAAAATTAGCTTCCGCTTCTATATGTCAATAGGGGTGTTACAACATTCCCTAGACATGTTTCAATTTATTGAGTTTCATAGTTTTTTTCACGTACCCGGGGTTTTTCAATTACCTTCATGTCTAGTGTCTCTTTAGGAGACTGTTATGGGGTCTTTATTACCTCGATTCGACTATCTTAATTTTCTTGCTCCATTTTATCTATTCATTCGAGAATTTTAATTGGAATCGATTAGTCTATCAAGTTGCATACGTGCATAGACTCACTACCACTTTATTGGTTTTACTACTGAGACAAACATTGTAATTGGAGCATTAGCAGCGTATATATGATCTAGTCACTTCATTTAGGTCACTTAACTTGTCTGGCAATTACTAGATCTGGAATATAAATTGTCCCTTGAACTCGAAGTTCATATTTATTAGTGTGAGGATCAACATTTATATTATCTTAATTTATTCCAAATTCCCTGCTGCTCATTCTCCCCCTGAATGAATTATCACTCTTAACATCCTGTTTTGTGCATTGTGGTGGATTTACTATATATTGCACATTTACAATATGGTTTGTGACCAAAAACCATTATAACGGGGAGGATTCATTATAAATTGTTGGCAAGATGCGAATTCATATGTTATAACATGCCCCATAAACTAAAAGCTTTGTTCTCATATTTATTGGCTTTACAATCAACTGAAGACGTTTATAAACGTTTCAACAAAAGCAATTCATGTATGAACATGGGCTATATAAAGTTCAACACTTATTCAATAATCGCCCAATACTTAGAAGTGTTCACCAATATCCTCAATAATATAATTTGGAAAACCGTGCTCACATTTTACAAGTCGAGCTACTAACTACGATAACTTTAAGTTGCGTATTTGATGATCATTTTGATGATGCATCGATTTTAAAACTCAAAATGATCCACATGTTGGATGTATAGGCCTACATACATCCTTTCTATATTATTTCCAAAATTTTATCGGACAACGTCCTTACTTTAATTTGGTGATGATAAATGAACAATTAACTTTCAATGAGAACAATCAATTCTATCTTTCAAGAAACTTATGATGTTCTATTACATTTTTGCATATCATTAATCAGGATGGTCTATCGGGGGGTTTTTTGCCACATAAATAAATAATTTTGTCACATTGGACTTCTTGTTTTATGCCACTTGTGCTTCAACCGACTTTACTTTCTGTGAAGTTTTGGCACATAAACAACTCGGTTTATGACAAATTGTGCTTCGGTTGAACTTTGAACGTGACTTTCTGTTAAAGTCGAATATTATGAAGAAATTATATATGATCACATTGTACTTATGTTTCTTCATCTGGAGTTTATATAAAACTTTTATGGCTCTCACAATTAGCCTAAACATTATTTAACATGAAAAAACTCTTATATAATTGTCTTATAAGAAATAAACTACATGATAACACATACATTATAAGGATGTATCAATTTACTCTTACACGGCATAAGGATAATCTCGTTGCGTATCTCTTACACCATCATGCATCTAATAAAGTCTTGTAACTTAGAAACACCAGTTAACATAACCAAGAAATCTTATTCTTATACATGGTATCTCTAATACCCTTAAGAATCTTAGCAATAAATTTCAACATTCACTTTATATTTGGTCATACTGGGAGGGCTTGTCAATAAATTTTGACATTTACACAAAAGATGATTCTCATATTAGGTGTAGTGTTATCAGTTAGAGAACGACTTAAATGTTACTTTATGAAAAGTTTGTTATTTTATTTAGCCACATGAAAATAATAGTCCAAAACACATGAGCACACAATTTTCATATAAAAAGTTTCTTTTGTATCTTTGTGTGCTTTAGATGTTTCCAAGCTATGCATCAGGGAGAGGCCTTGTAAATCATGTAGCATAGACGTAACTCTTTGTAGTTGTGTCAAAGCCACTAAATCATATTTTACATGATCGAATATTAAGGTTTATTGGCATATAAAAACCAGTAATTTCTTTTCTATTTAATTTTTGCTTAGGCAACTACTTATTATACTATCAAAGATTAAGTGTCTAACCCATAAAATATCTTAATGCTTAGATAACATGTTAAGAGTTGCAAACCAAGGCTGTAGTCAACAATTCTCAACTTTTGTTTGACAAGACCATAGCAACAACATCAAGTTCAATATCTATAGTATTTTGAAATTCAACACTTAAACATCGTTAGTGTGTGCTACAACTTCTAAGTAATCAAGATTTCATTCAATCATATTAACTAGTATGCTAGTCTGATAATATTACCTTTTTTTCACTCAAATACTTCTAATCCGTAAAATGTATCATAGTATGAGATCAACCAATACTTGCAAAACAATATTTTATAATAAATTCTTAAAGGTTTTTGGTTTCTATTTATGTCAACATTGAACACAAAATTATGAGTGATCGCAATCAATGTGCTACCTTATTTATCAGCCAAGTATCATGGCGAACACATAGGAACTAAAAACCATCGTTGACTTAGGAAAATAAAATTCTAAATATGGTATACAAATAGTATCGTGGTATTTAAAAAGTGAACTTAATGCCAAGTTTTGCTAAAAATTATGGTCATGGTTCCTTTCTTTTAATATAGGTTAACCAGTATATGATCCATTTACGAACTTTACTCAAAACGATCTAATATGCATCTATTATTGGTGATTATCACGTACACACATAACATACTATCACTCATACACTATATGAGCCACTTCAACATATGAAAAACTGTACAAGACATATAAAGCTAGATATGATAAGCGAAGTAGTTAACTAGATAATCAAATCAAGGAACGACCACCTCAATAGAATGAGTATACTAAGATATTAGCAATGGGTTCAATCTGCCCTTATATAAGTCCACCTTAAAAGAACCCTTTTATTCGTGTGGGTTTGGTCATACCGAGACTTTTTCCTTTTGATATCAAGAGTTTCCAAAACAGCCAAATAAAAGATATAATATATCGACCAAATTGAAAAGAAAACGTAATGAATATTCTTTCTCTCTTGTTCAAATGATAGAAAACATATGCAATTCATTGTATATCCTCTTTTTTTATTAACAAAAGTAGATTTGTAATTACATAAAGAAAACATAACAAATATTTTGATTTAATAAAAGTGCATCTTAGGTTTCACAAAATCTACTCATAATAAAAATCTAAAACAGTAAACCCATAATCCTATTGTTGATTCCGATCAGATAAACAAACTTTTATTAAAAGAAATTGTTTTGTTTTGAAACTTTGAATTATGTGTTCCACGGTTCCACCAATGATGATGATAATATTAAAAGAAAATCAAGATATAGATGTTTAGTATGTAATATATGAATGAATATATTTATCTTAAGGCTTAATGTTTAAAAAACTTTTTATACTGGAAAAGAAAAGTAAGGCATATGCCTAAAAATCGCATGAGTGTCAAATACAATTTGCTCTTCCTTGTTGTCGAGCGCGTTTTTTTTCTGAGTCGCGTGTGATAAACGTGTTGTGAAACAACGGCCTAATAGCAACATATATAACCGATGAATGAAAGAAGAAAGTAGGGAGTATCGAGACTAATATATTTCATTGACATTGATCAATTACAAGTGCATACAAGTCCATATATATAAGTCTCTTATCATCCATACATTAAGTACAAACATTATTGAGCCATAATGTTAAAACGTTAAGGAATATGGAGAGCCACATAATAAATAAATATTTATAACACTTTTCACATTTTAAAAGGCTATACTAGACTAGTTTTTGTCTTTAATTGAAATTTGCAATAGATGCTTCTTTCTCTCACTTAAACTCTATCTTCTCCGTCATATTTTCTTTCATGAATGAGAAGAACACAAAAAACACAGACAACACTAGAGCATCAAATAAAATATATACACTACACCATAAAAATGATGCCTAATTTGTTGGATGCCCTGAGCCGTCGCCCGCACCACCCATAGCCAAGGCCGACGCTGAGGATATATAATTTCTCTCAAATTAACACTACACATTTTCTTTTAAAATGCCTCAAATAAATTATCGACTACTAAAATAATATAATTTTGTTACGGTTTCTATATTTTTAATATTCCACTCTCGACCACATTTTGATTTATACACACTCGGGGTCACATCCCCTGTGTGCTCGTCCCCGCGCGCGCCAACTGGTATTGTTGAGAAGTCGTCGAGCCGCGGGATCAACCTGAGGGAGTGGGTTGGCTTGGGTGCACTCTGGAGCCGCGGTATGTATAACAACCCAAGCATGTCTCATCAAATGCAAAACTATTTTACTATTATCACAATTATACGGGGAAATTTTTTGCTTTATTACATTACTTATATATCTCAGTATGTCATAACTAAAGTAGACGAGCTCACACAACCTACGTATGGCAAATCCTATCTTCATATATGTCAGCAACTCATAAACTTATAAGTCAGATCATCATATCATTATTACAAGGTTATATTACGACAAAAAGGTACCATTGTAAATCATATCAAAATGGGCTTTAAACCATTATCGGATGCCCTAAACCCTAATCTTATGGAAGGGTTAACCCCTAAAGTGAATGCACAAGCTACTAAAGCACATGTACAAGCAATATAACATCTCATTTGAAATATAAACTCCCTTCAAGTCAAAGTACAAATCTCTAAAAGCTCAATATACAAGTCATTAAGCATGATCTCTAAAATAGCCGTTTTACCTCCGTTTTCATTCTAATTTCTTCACCACTACTTGCGTACAAGCTACTACACTCATTATACAATATATAAACCCTAAATATTCCATTCATAAGCTTTCATACATCTTTTTACACTCAAAACCCTAATTCAAAACCCTAAACCCTAAAACCGAGCTAGTTTCTAAACCATGACTCGTTTCTTGGTTTTTATCCATTATAAACCTAAACCAATACCCAAATAAGTTGTAATAACTTAATTTAAAACATTATCAATCATCATTACATCATCATTTCATCATTCTACATCAATTATACAA
The DNA here is from genome assembly GCA_026074375.1 of Tanacetum coccineum. Taxonomy (NCBI): domain Eukaryota; kingdom Viridiplantae; phylum Streptophyta; class Magnoliopsida; order Asterales; family Asteraceae; genus Tanacetum; species Tanacetum coccineum. The sequence continues at coordinate 17,608 of BQNB010122772.1, forward strand.
GAAACGAATCCAAGAAACCCTAATTGTGCACTAAATGTAACTTTGACCCGTTTTCTCGTTTCTAACCACTTTATTCTCAAATAAGCAACCAAGAGTCATTGTAAACCCATAAAATGAGTTTAAAAACCTTTATCCATCATTTAACCATCCTTGTTTCAACAATGTACGAGAATTACAAAGCTAGAAAACCCTAAAAGCCTTATATGAACCCTAATTCCAAGCTATGACTTATTCTTTCAATTTCAACCCATTTTAACTAAAACCAATGATCAAACTTCATTGATAATACTTTATTTACTCTCTAGGTCTGTATTCCATATATTCCTAATTCAAGAGTATGCAAAATCTAAACCAAGAAAGTCAAGAAAACCCTAAACGAGCCCTAGTTGGACCCGTGACCCCATTACTTCAATTCTAATCCATTTTAACTCAAACCACCTATCAAATTTTGATTATAATCCTTAATATATGTTTTAGGATCAGTAACCTATCATTCCTAATCAAATGTACATGAAATCCAAGCTTGAAAACCCTAATTAAGCACGAATGAACCCGAAACCAAGTTTCTTTCATTTTAACCCATTTTAAAGTTCTATATTGCAAACAAGCACCTCATGACTCACCCACATGCATTCCTAAGCAGCTTACACACCTTCTACAACAAATATCTTCATCATATATTGTTTAAAAATGGCACATGGTTCCTTGTTTCTTCTAGTTATAGCCGCGGCATGCAAAGGATAAACCACCTCATCAAAGCTAGTTTCTAGCTTAGCCAACACACCTAATAGCCTCTCCTCATCACCCTATAGACCTCTTATGTGTCCCATCTCAGATTGAAAGCTTTCCTTGAAGCTTAAGGGTCCTTTACCTATAAATAGCAACCTAAACCATTCATTTTTCTTCATCCCCCACTCTCTTATCTCATACCCATTATAGAAGCAATCCTTTCTTAATAGATCCATAAGTGACTTTAGAAGGATCAAGTATAGAAAGAAGCAAAAGAAAACCAGAAACGAAGCTAGAGTCGTTATTTAGCCATACGAGCGGAAAGTCCTGATTCTGGACCCGTTTTCCACCATTTTTTACTCCTTGAAGCTCAAACCAGGTTTTGACTGTTTCTACTTCTGCTCTACACTCTTATAATGTTAATATGATCCTTGTTATACTATGTTAATGTTTCATAACCAATTCAGTGCTCAATTTCCAATTTTGATCCAAAAACCGTAAACACCCGAAACCTAATTTCGCGTTTTTCTTAAACTTATGTTATAATGGTAAAATATTGTATATATTCAGATCTAACATGCTTATATAATGTTATATAACCACTTTCTTGATTAACGAGGAATTAGGAACTTAAACCCACGCGTTTACATTTTTGAAACCCTAATTTGACCCGTTTTACTTACTAGCTTAACGAATCATTATTTTAAACTTGTGTTGCGTTAAATCTTCATATTTTAGTTTATTATAACTTATAAATGTCTATTAAAATGTTAAAATAAGCTTGATGGCAATTTGGACATGTTTGGTTATTTATAATCATGCACGGATATATATCGTAACTTTCTAAAAAACTTATAACTAATGGGCTGTATTGTAATTTTATCAAAGTTATAATATATAAGGGTCTATTATGTCACTTTTAAAGTCCAAGGTTTACTTGGTATATCTTTAAAAGTGACGGAACAAAGTCGTTAAAATTGCAAACTCCAAGGTCCTTTTTAGGGGTCTACTTGCAATTTTCCAAACCCTAGGGTCTAAAATGTAACATTTTGAAAAAGTATAAAAACACATTCAAAACATTACCAGACATAACTTTAATTAACGCTTCTCGTGCTTAACATTTCCAGATATTAATCAAAACGCTTAAAACCGATTATATCATATCACAATACTAGGGAGCTTCATATTAAGGAGTTTCATCTTGGTATTACGTTCTGACTGAGTTGTTGGGTTTACGATTTAAAGTGCCCTAGCTCCTCAAACGTTTACTGAATGACTTCTGAATTATGATGGCCCGAACGGTGATACAATAATTCCAAACTCTTCAATCAAACTCATAACTCTTAAACCAAAGTTCTAAAGTACAATCTTCCTAAGACTTGACATATTCTACTCAGGTTGTGTGACGTGGCTGTTTACTATTATTTTACTATATCAACATTCCCCGGTTAAGATTGTGATAAGGTCGTCAGCTTTCATTTCAGAATAATTACTACATCTACCTATCAGGTGAAGTTCATAACCTCGCCTTTACTTATTTTACATGTTTTATAAACCCGCGAGGGGGATACATGCTTATTACAAACTCTTTTACATACTCGTTTATCTTATAACAATGTGATTACTTTCCAAAGACTTATACATGCTTAAACCATGAATACAAGTGTCTTTACAAGTTATATGCTAATCTGATACATCATTACAATCAATGCCTAAGTTATAAATCCTACAAGTCGTTAAATTTGACTACAAGTCATTAAATTGACTTTGGATGTTAATCTGTTAGTATCATAGATCCTACAAGTCGTTAAATTTGACTTCGAGTCATTAAATTGACTTTGGATATTAATATGTTAATATTATAAATTCTACTAGTCGTTAAAT
>BQNB010122773.1:8749-20220 GCA_026074375.1 Tanacetum coccineum
GGATGTTCTGGCAAAATCACAAGGACAATGTATAGGACTCTTAATATATTTCTTGTTACTCACATTGTGTGACATAGTAAGCATAATTTTGACAAGTGTCCTAATGAGATTTATGGATGATCTCGTTTGGCTCTAGACTTAATAGTGTACTTTGGTTTTAGTGATCGGAGGCTGGAGCAGACTACCACCTTTTCAATACTAACTAACTCAGAGTGAGAAAGTTGATAGAAATGCGTGTAATCTCCATGAGAAATGAAACAAAAATCTTGTGAGAGATTCTGAGTGGCTAGGGAGGGTTGTGCATTGCATCACTGGGTCCATGATGTTAGTCTTCAATGTCAACAATCATATTTGTGATTATTGACAACACATGTATTGGCCCGGTTTCTGCCTAAGTATAAGGAGGGCTTCTTTCTTTTTACCCTTTTATCTTAACTTTTCTTTTTAATTCTCCAACCCTTTCAGCGCTTACTGAGACTTCATAACTAGTACATTGTTGGGTTTGTTCCAGTACTAGCTCCATCTCAGTCGGTACTTTTCCCTTAATCTTACTTTACTCATTTTTTCATACCTAAGGACTTCTACACTATCTAGTAGAATATCCCTGGGTAGATCCCTCTGGTTCTTACTAGATCATGAGAATGGATACCTAATCTTAACCACCTTATAACTCCAATACAGTAATTTAAATGGTCAGTCTTTGGTACTTCCACATTTCAGCCAACACATAACCATTTGCTCCCCCTTCATATGTGCATCGATAATCAGAATAGAGTTAGCAATATATGGGGTTAGGTCCCACTTGAGATCTTAAAATCACTTTATATTAGCCGTATATTTTAATCACATTCTCTTCCCTTATCAAAAATGTTAAATCTTTTAAAATTTTGGATATTAATTGATTAAAATATATATGCATTCTAGGAGAGAAATGTTCTGATTAGTTAATAAGCCATATTGGGAACATTTTAATGCTCCCCCTCAAAATATGAAGGTGTAATATGGTATTTGAGTACGTTAATTTGAAATTTTTTAAATTTACTAAGAAATTCTTGAAAATTCGTACTCAAACACTATATATGCCTACTTATAGTCTACACTTTTTATTTACATATTCACAAGAATTATTATATATGAGAGATGGACCTGAAATAAGATAGGTAAGATATGACAAAATCAGGTAAGATATGACAAAATCATATTGTCTGTTCCAGCAGCCTGAGGTCATTCCTGTATTCCTATCTTCAACAATGAACTCTCTTATTTCGGCATTAACCTTCTCTCATAAATGCTGCTTGTCGATATCCTGGTACATAACCTGGGCCCTTCATTTTGTCTAAACCACTGCATTTCCTCTTTGGCAGATATTCCATCCTTATTCCCTTAGCAATATCATTAAGAGTTGTCCGAACATCATTGAGTGTGCCATCACTAAATTTATGGAGTTCATTGGTGAACATCAATCTGTTTCTGTTGTTCTGGTCCTTGTATATCACTCCTTTAGGGTCTGAATATGCAGTGTATGTGGTCATGTTCCTGAGATTTGACCTGAATGTGTCTGGCTTAGTAAGGTTGAGCTTCTTTAGATAACTTTCGACACCTAATTGAAGATCTTCCACCCGCCTTTGAATGACAATCCGTCTGGTGAACATACGTAATGCCACATTCAAGTCATACCATTCGTCAATTATGAGATTGGTCAGCTTCTGTTGAACAAGTAGAAGTAACATGTCTTCTATGTCTTGTAGCCAAAGTCGTGGGAAATCACCTTCTCTAAACTTGTACAACTTTTGATCATCTCGATGAATTTCAATCTCTTCCAAGTGATCGTAGTCATACTTCTTCATAATCGAAAGTCTGGTAACTGCAATTATCCATTTTCTGGAGCGTCTTTAAACGAAGTCACGTTGGCAGCAAACCCGTAGAAATTTTGACGTTTAGGACCTCAATGTGAAGTACCCCAGTAGGCATGTTTATCATATATTACCTTCACGGGACTCCACACATCTCAAACCAAGTCTTTAATCTATTTGATCTCATATGTAGCAGCTTTTGTCTTCGTAATAGAAGTTAAGTACCATCTGCTTAAATCTCCTGCTTTTAGATATTCCAGGTCGTTGTTGATAAAGAAATCTTGAGGGATAACTTGATAGCCTCGATGATTAGGAATCAACGGGAGAGGTTTACGAAGATCGAACGGATACGGTTTGCCTTCAGGGTTATGCCAGTCAAGTCATTCAGTTATAGCCTTGGAACATTCTTCAAGATGATACTCTAATTCTGTAAGACTCTTGCAGGTGCCTTTTAGTAGGTTGAATGCTGGTCCAACCAGAATTTCTTGAGTCAGGTCTTTGATGTTAAGCCTGTTCTAGACAAATGCAGAGAAGTCAAATGAAGTATCTATGAGTTCATTGAATGAAGTACGAGGTTCTTCAGCACAAGCAACTTGACTTATTTGGGCCTGAGGAGGTCGGAAGTCAACACGTTGTCTCTTACTCCAATCAGGATCAGGAGTTGGTGGTCGTTCGGGTTTCTTGAACCAATCAGCCTTTGAAACCTCCTTATTAGCGGGTTATTCATCATTGTCTCCCATGACGAACTCTTGATCTTGTTGCATGCCTGAGTCTTCAATAGTATGACTTAGGTCCTCTTCTTAGGTAGACTTGCCGAAAGACTTATGTTGAGATTAGGAGGCGTCTTTAGAGGTGCTTGAAGACTTCTTTTCCTTTGACCTTGAATCTCTGGATGACTCAGCATCTTTACTTGATTTCCTTCTTTTCGTCCCTCGGTCTGATCCAACGGAGGGGTCTTGATCTTTGTCTTTATCATCTCTACTCCTTTTCAATGTAAACATTTCACCATATGAGTCAAATAGATCTTTATCAGTTTCATAAGATTTGATCAGTGCATCATAGAGTTTCCTTTTGTAGTCAGCTTTATCATATGACTTGTTCTTCTCCATCTTGTCTATAAGTATCTTTGTAAGCTCAAACTCGGAGAGTGATGTGGCCGCCTCATAAGTAGACTTTGGTTAAGAGGAAGACCTTGTCAAGACTGCAGCTTCTAATGATTATGCAACATTCTTCTCAATGACAGGGCTTGCAAAGTCGAAGACTGCTTGAGGAAGCATCTGAGGAAGTTATGTGTTGACTTCTTCTTTAATAATAGCTCTCATTGATGTGTCAGCGAGTTCTATGTAAGCATTCTTCTCATCCTGAGCTTTTGTTGCAGTCATAATTATGTGCTTGAAATGGCCTTTTTTATAGCTTCTCTAAGTTTGTTATCATTGTAAACGCATAACATATAGCAGGAATAGAGGAGGAGCTGATGCTACCTGGTCAATCTTGCCTTTTCCTGACAAATCTTTTTCCAAGTTAGTGACTCTGTCATTGAACTTGAATATATAAGAAAAAAACGAAAGAGAAGTAAATGAGGTTGTAGCTTCAGAATTCGTTTGTGTTGGAGTTGGTGTTGCTTTTTGTGGGAGAGGATTGAAGAACAGATGTGGTGGAGGAATAGTTGTAGTGAAACCGGATGTAATTTTAGGAACTGCCGTTGCATGACGAGCTAAGGTTTCCATCAATGAAGCAATCTCATTGTCAGCTGGAGAAGGATTCTCAAGATTTAGAAGCTTGCTTGTAAAGTCGGAGGAGACAGAAGAGCTTTGTACATGTTCATTAGCCTTCTGTGTGTCAAGAACCGTAGTAAGAGTCACATGAGCGTCTTCCTCTACTTGCTCAAATCCTGACTCTTGAGACACATTTTGTTGGTCTGAGCCACCTTGATCAGCATTGGTCATATTAGTATCTTCATTTCCCAGATTCACATTCACATCATCATACAACTCCTTAGTGACCTCATCATCTTCTTCTTCATCCATCGTTTCTTCATCATCAATCTTTTCTTCTTCTTCTTCATAGTATTCAGTGGTAGACTGATTAAGAACAGGAATCTTGATTCTGTCTGACTCAGTTCTATCACTATCAGTCTCTTCGTCATCGTTATTCGTGTCATCATCTTCTTGGTTATCATCATCATCATTAGCATCATCATCATCATTACCATCACTTTTATCTTTAGAATCGTTTTCATCATCTTCATCTTCTTCTCCACTGTCACCCCAAGACTCTTTCTCACTTTCAGATTCGTATTTGGGTACATCGGGAACCCCTGGTATAGTACCAGTTCCTTCATCTGCACCAGTCGTCTTGAGATGTTTCTCATCAGGAACCCCTGATTCAAAATCAATTCCATCACTTGAGCCACTTGCTTGTGAGATATAAAATTGTGTCTTGCTTTTTTTGGTAGCCAGCTTTAGTTGTTCAGATTCAGTTAATGTAACCTTAGATAATACATCTAATCCTTTGGCTTTTGGCATCTTTGCAGGTTGCTTCTTCTTGTCAGATTTAGCCACCTTAGCTTTAGTCTTGAGTCTGGTACCTTTAGTAGCTTGAACAGGCTTCTTCTTGGGAGATGTGTTAGAATCAGCTTTCTTTCGAACGTACTTTGGTTTTGGAGTTTTCTCTTCATAAGCAAAAGCATAGTATGTCTTGTAAGCTTTGGATTCCAACTTGCTTGGTTTTGTTAAGTCCTTTGGAGGAAGAGATTGGTACCATATTCTTGAGTATCATCATGTCTGGAGGATAATCTTATAGCAGTAAACATGGTGTCATTCGAGCAGTGTTGCACAAAAAGACCTTCTTTTTCTTCTGAAAGAGAATGAATCCTTTGACATGAAGTAATCGATGATGATCTTTGTGAATCTAGGATATGACATCTTGTTGTTTCTTTAGCTTCTTTGTTTTCTATTTGGAACAGTAAATCTTCCCAGAGTAGATACACATAGTCGATGTTCTTATTATAGAACATACCCCGGAGGATTTAAGCACGGGACAAACGAATCTTGTCCATTCCAGTTTCTTTGCCACTTAGGCACTTGTTGATGATGGTAGCAAATGCTCTCCATGGTTGGTGTAAGTAGTCATCATTTACATCAGAGAGGTAGATGATGTCTCTAGAGTGCCCAAGATCTATAATGAAAGAGAGGATATCATGTTCCAGTGGGAGGTCTTCAAACTTTTGTCCTAGAATTTTAGGGCAAAACTATAGAATTTCTCTGAATATATCAACATCAAGAGAGACTTTCTTCTTGTTTATCGTGAATCTGATGAATGACTTATGAACAAAAACTGTAGCCCAAAATTCTTGCATATAAATGGCAAGAACTTCTGCAGTGATTAGGAATGCTTGGTAGAAGGGAGTGAGAGCAAGAGCATCCCGCAGCACTTAAAATGTAGCTTCTTTTGGTTTGATGTCTGTTTTGAGTCTCATATTGCATTTCCCAAACTCAAGGTCGGTCCCATAGGTGGCCAACAGAGATATCAAGGGCTTTTGTGAGCTTGATTGGTATTCATGTTTGTTGCTAAAGATTTGACCAATATAGTTTATATATATAACCAATTTTATATATAACACACTATAAGGCCTTTGTTTGTTGAATACTTAAGCTTGATTCATGTTGTGATATCATTTTAATGATTAGGCTCATTAAGGCATTTAGCATGTTTGAATAAGATCTAATCATCCAAAGGGAAACTTAATTGGGCATAATGTGAAAGGCATTAAGACAACTGAAGTAGTGCTTCTTGGAATCCTATTCAAACTAACTTGTATGAGAATTATTGGCTAAACGTAAGACTGTTCAGATATCTTGTTGAAACCTTGTCATATATAGCCTGCTTATCTTGATTAGATTGCATAATTAATCAATTTTAATTAGCTACCTAACTTGAGTTTTAAATTGCCTTAAAAAAATTAATCTTAAAATTCCTTAAAATCTATTGTTAAATCGCCTCCTATTGAGGAGTGTTAAATCGCCTCCTATAGAGGGTTGTTAAATCACCTCCTATAGAGGGTTGTTAAATCGCCTCCTATTGGAATTGTTAAATCGCCTCCTTAATGAGGTTGTTAACTCGCCTCGTGAAGGCATGTTGTTAAATCGCCTCATGAAGGCGTGTTGTTAACTCGCCTCTTGAAGGCTTGTTGTTAACTCGCCTCATGAAGGGAGTTGTTTACTCTCCTTCAGAATGTGTTGTTAACTCTCCTCTCATAGGCAGTTGTTAACTCGCCTTCAAAACACACATTACCACAAACATGAAATTTTAAGCATCAAGACTTGTTCAAATAGCATTCATATCAGTGGTATAACACTTAGGATAAGTTATAACAACAATTAGCCACAGAATCATCAAGAACGATCATGAACGAGCATATTTATCCTTTTTACCACATTCATTCAAGAAACTACAAACAAGAAATGCCTTTTATGGCTCAAACACATTTAAGGAAGAGAATACAAACGTCCTAGCACAAAACCCATAAACATATTTCACTAAATCCTAAAAACCTAAATTTTTGCAAACAAGAATTATCAAGAACACATTCATATGATATCCAATCACAAAACTATTTTAACTGAGTGTTCTAAACACCTAAACAAACAAAACCCCTCACTCAATTTAGGTTTTTACCCACTCTTGATTTTGATAAACCCTAATTTGATTTTTAGGATTTTCGAGATCAAATTCGTATTAAAACTTAATTCGTTTGAGAGATGTGTTGTTTAGAGTGTGACGAACGAGTTTTTAGTTATATCTTTTGAATGATAACAACTTGAAATGAAGATTAGGAGATGGCGATTTTGATTTTGAGGTTGGAAGGAAAAATAAAAATATAAGTGTGTTTCTGTGTGTGACGAAGTGACATGGTGTGGGAGGGTTTATTAAATCAATCTTGGTTTTTAACCCTTTTGCCCCCCCAAGTCCCCCCAACGCTATCCATCATATTTTCATATTTCTTTTATAAGTTTTATTAGGCAATTTAAGTTTAACAAATGGCATAAATAGTCCCTAATGTTTTTTAACTAGCATACCTAGAAACTTATATTTGCTATCTATTCCCTAAACGGCATAAACACATAACAGTTAAGGCTCACATAAGCTAAATTTAATTAACTCCCCTTTATTGTTAACCCGTTATTGTTTAAAACTTTTTCCTTTATCACAAACTAATTTTATGAAGAAGATATTTGACATTTTCTCCCTCTCAAACAATGACCCGTTTTCTATTTAAAGAGTTGTAGTCATTGTTTGAGTGGTCAAATATCTTTGAAAATGATTTTCAGATGACTTTTTGATATAAATATATGAAAAACAACACCATAGAAAATAAGATTTCTCTTATTTTAACACATAAGCGCACTGACACGTACACTTATGGAATATAGGAAGCACGGGTTGTGATGCAAAGTAATCACAAGCAATTACATGGTCATAAAGTAGACCATGCCCGAGAATTAATTCCCGTTGTTAGGCCAAGTTTTCTTTTTGAAATAATTGCCTTTAAGATGATGAACCGAACGTAGTTGCCTATGGATAAATTATAGCAAGCCATTTTTTGGCATGTTTTGAAAGCTTTTGAACTTCTGCTCGAACTTTATTTACAGCCTCGTATCATTATAAAATAACATTTATAAGGCCATAAATGTTATTGATTTTCAGAAGACATGCTAGAGATACATATTTTTATCTTTTTCTGATTTTTTAATTTTGTATTTTGTTTATATAAAATTTTATTAAAACTAAAAAATCTTTTTGTGTTTTTGTGATTTTATATATATACATATTATACAGAGGATATAAGAATAGGTACCACCACTATTCTTCGGCTTCATCCCCAGCTTGTCGATAAGGAATTCAATTCTTTCTCGACATAGAGCCTTAGTGAAGATGTCCGCCAATTGATATTCCGTTCTGACAAAGTAAAGCTTGACGACTCCATTCTACACTTGCTCTTTTATGAAGTGATATCTGATGTCGATATGCTTTGATCGAGAATGTTAAACTTTGTTGCAACATAAGGCAATAGCGCTTTTGTTATCACAGTACATTAGAATTTTATTGAATTCAAGGCCATAGTCGGTAAGTTGTGATCTCATCCAAAGGACTTGAGCACAACAGCCGGACAAGGCTATATATTCAACTTCCATACTGCATATCGCAGTGCTTTTCTGCCTTTTTGATGACCATCTAACAAGTCTGTCTCCAAACAGTTTCATACTTCCAGATGTACTACGTCTTGTATCTTGACAACCCACATGATCAACATCTGCAAAAGCTATTAGAGCAATAGCAGAATCCTTTGAGTACCATAGTCCCCGATTGACGGTTCCTTTTAGGTATTGAAAGATTCTTTTTACAGCATGTAGGTGCTTTTCGGTAGGCCGTGCCTGATACTGAGCACACATACAGACAACATATACCAGGTCTGGTCTACTGGATGTTAGATACATAAGGGTGCCAACCATGCCACGATAATGTGTAGGATCAATGGCTTTCCCTTGTGTATCTTCATTTAGTTTGGATTTCTCCACAATTAGAGTATCCACTGGGTCACAAGATTTCATTCCGTATTTCTTAAGTGATTCTAGAGCATATTTTGATTGGTTTAAAAAGATGCCTCTAGGACTCTGTGAAATCTGTAGTCCTAGAAAAAAATGACATTTTGCCCATCATTGACATCTTGAATTTGGAACACATTATCTTAGAAAATTTATCACAGAGTTCAGTAGTAGTAGAAGCAAAAATAATATCATCAACATAGATTTGTACCAAGAGGATATCTTTGCCTTTTTTGCTTATGAACAATGTGGGATCAACCGTGCCTTTGGAGAATCCTTAGGATAACAGAAACGATGACAATAGATCATACCACGCGCGTGGAGCCTGTTTTAACCCATATAGAGCCTTCTTTAGTCTGTACACGTGATAAGATTGTTGGGATCCACAAAGCCGTTCGGTTGGCTAACGTAGACTTCTTTACGCAAAATACCATTTAAAAATGTCGTCTTCACATCCATCTGGTAGACGATCATATTCATATGAGCAGCAAACGCGAGAAATATCCAAACTGCCTATAGTCTAGCCACGGGAGCAAAGGATTCTTCAAAATTAATTCCCTCTTCCTGACGGTATCCACGAGCTACCACCCTAGCCTTGTTTTTTAAGATTCCTCCCAATTCATCCAATTTCACCTTATAAATCCATTTCATCACTTTATTTAGAGGAGGAACAAGTTTTCATACTTCAATATGTTTGAATTCATGAAGCTCTTCTTGCATTGCCTCAATCCAATATGATTGAGTTAATGCTTCTTTATACATCTTAGGCTCAACTGAAGTTAGAAAGGCATTATAGTAATAGAACAGGGCTTGTTCGTGTAATTGGAGTCTTGTGGAAATGGGTCTGGAGAGGTCACTAATTATGTTTTGTATCAGATGATCTTTTGTCTATTTTATTGGGTGTTCTGATATTGGAGCTTCTGGGTGCACAGTTGTAGAGATAACATCCGATGATGAGGATTCTTCAGAAACAGTTTCTGGAATTAGAATGCCAAAATAAGGATCGTTACTCATATGTGCAACCTCAAGGTCGTGTGACACTTCTTCAGCACTGAGAGGGATTTCTCGGGATTATGATTGTAGAGTGGTTTGTGAAGTACTTGGATAAGGTGCATCTTGATCAACTGTTGTTGAGGAAGGTAAACCGGTTGACTCAACAGGAGCAGGAGCTTCTTCTACAGGAACTAGAGAGGCAACGCTAGCTGGAGGAAAGAGGGTTTGGAACGAGATCCCATTCTTTCCTTGATGGTGGTACAAACGGTGCTGAAGGAGGAGGGTTTAGAACGAGTCCTGAACTGGGTGTTGTAGGAGTCATTTCATGAAGCGTGGGATCTAAACTTCTTTGTTCAGAAGCCATTGCCGTCAGCTTATCAAAATCGACATGGATGGTGTCAATGATTTTTCTGGTACGTCTGTTGTAAATACGGTAAGCTTTCTTCTTTGGAGCATATCGAATGAAAATACCTATATCAACTTTAGCTTGAAGTTTGCCCAAATTCTCACTATCATTGTTTGGGTAGCAAAGTGCACCAAAAACGTGAAGGTAGGATAAATCGGGTTTTCTATCATGTAAGAGCTCATAAGGAGTTTTTCCATGGCGACGTTGTATAATGGTTCGGTTTTAGGTATAACATGTTGTAGCGACTGCCTCAGCCTATAGAAATAACGGAGCTTTTGCATAGATTAACATTATACGAGCGGCTTCAACAAGTGTACGATTTCGCCTTTCAAAAACACCATTTTGTTGAGGATTTCGCACAACCGATGTTTCATGAGAGATGCCAACTTGTTCATAGTAGTCTCGCAGAGTTGGGTAGACAAACTCGGTTCCATTATCTATGCGTATGCTCCTTACAGTTGCATTCAATCTTACTTGTATCATTTTCAAAAACTTGATTATAAAATCAGGAGCTTCATCCTTTAATGCGCGAAATTTCGCCTATGTGAACTGAGAGTAATCTTCGACAATGACGAGGATATACTTTTTTCCATTTACACTAGCAACACGCATATGCCCACACAGATCCATGTGCAGAAGATATAGTTTTTCTTGATTGATGTCTTCAGCTTTGGGTTTATGTGATTGTTTCTTGCTTTTTCCCATGGCACATGCAGAACACAAATGGTCCTTTTCAAATTTAAGTCTGGGAAGACCACGTACTAGACCATGTCTGGCCAAGTGATTAATAGCACCAAAATTCAAATGAGACAGACGACGATGCCATAACCATGACTTAGTCTTTGTGGCTTTTGACAAGAGACATATAGGAGAAGACGCCATCATATCCCCAATGGACAAAGAATACAGGTTAGTTCCTCGAGATCCTAAGAGTAAATCAACACCTTCCAGATTACGAACAAAGCATGTGTGTTTTCGAAAAGCTACTTCAAGATCTGAGTCGCAGAATTTACCAACTGAGAATAGATTGTGTCCTAGTCCTTCCACATAATAAACCATTGAAATTGTGACGTTCCCTATCTGATAATCACCATACCCCATAATCTTCGCAACTTGGTCGTTACTGAATTTGATTGTACCAAGAAACGTATGAATGAAATTGGTGAGCTGAGAGCAATCTCTGGTCATGTGCTTAGAGCAGCCGGAGTCCAAATACCATAGAACAATTTAGACAACCTGCAATCGATAAGAGAAGAAGAAGATGGAGAAACTGAAGTATCGGATCCCCAAGATGTATCGGGTTTCATTCTGTTAGCGGTCATAGATTTTGCAACCTTAGGTTTGCTATTGGGAACAGATTTAGGTACTTTAGGTCTCCTTTTATATACTCTAGTTACTACATGTTCGGGGGCAACTACTTCAAGAGGAATAGGAACCTTAAGAGGCACTTTATTAGTGGTGGTAATCCTAGTTAAAGGGCACGCGTTTTCAACTAAGATAAAAGTCCTTCCTGTGGGTTTCCAATTATATCTAATAGTGTTAAACACTTTTCCAGTAGGTTTCCATTCTTTTCTCTTTTTAATTTTCTTAGAGGCAGATTTGGCATGCACATTC
>BQNB010122774.1:0-20220 GCA_026074375.1 Tanacetum coccineum
AAGATCACATTTTGATAGAAATCCACCTCCCCCACACTTAGAATGGAACATTAGCCTCAATGTTCAAAAATGTCGGGTTTTACCTCCACACTTAGGAATGAAAAAGGCAAATGCAAAAATTCCAAGTGTGAAAGGGGAAACACAATATATATACATGATCAGGATTGAGGATTCCATAATAAGCAAAAGATCGAAAACCGGATGATTAGAGGATTGAAAACAAGCACGGGTCTTCATGATCTTGAGGAATCCTGCAAAAATGAAACCACATACTATAGAAAGAAACACGCCCCCACACTTAGGCTATAAAATATAACACTCACTTATTAATCAAGAAAATAGAAAGAAGAAAAGACACGGGTTGCCTCCCGATAAGCGCTTATTTTTGTTCACCGAGTCTTTAGCCTGACTCGATCTCCCACACTTGAGCTTGGTCAAGGAGGATAGAAATGGAGATACGTGACATACAAGTGAGGAATGTCCCCTCCAAAAATCATCATCGGGCTTTCAGAAAAATCAAAAGTGATTTTGGCCCAATGAGATAAGAAAGGAGAAGAGAAAATACCAGGTTTGAACAGTTTGTCCTCGTTTTCGGATGAAAATGGGAGCAAAAGGTCAAACACTGGACAAAGGGTGGGTTGGGTGGGCAAAAGATTAGGCATAAGAACATCGTGTTTAGAAATGTCACCCACCACTTTCTTAGTAACAATGCCCGCATCGGGTTCAAAATTAAAGCAAATCTCAGCATCCGGTGGTTCCGGAGGAGGATGGGGAAGAGATGGATCAACAAAATGATCAAGAGAAAATGACTCATTTTCGGGAAGGGGAGGGGAGTCACTGTTAAGCAATTCTTCAAGAAAACGAATATCCCCTTCCGAGTCATAGTCGTCGATCTCAATGCCTGGTGGCATCGAGTCATCGGAAGCAAGAAATAAGTCGATCTCCTCCATAAGAAAGTCACTATCCTCAATGGGGATAGGAGGTGGAGAGAGAGACTCGACAATGGTATCAGCGATTTCAGAATTACATTCTTCTGGCGGTCGTGGAGATGAATTATCATACGACAAATTCTCAGCAAGACAAATTTCTTCCTCAGGTTCCGAGTCGATATCAACAACTCCCGGTGGAATTGGATCGGTATGAGCGAGTTCACCGGAGAACTCCTCGAGAAGATAATCAAACTTAGGAGATCCTTTTGATTAGGAAGAATTTTCTCATTAGTGATAATTTCATCGTCAAGATGTAAATTAAAGAGGATTGGTAGAAATATTGAATTCATCTTTTTGTATTTCCTCTTCGGATAATGATTCATCTCATTAGAGAAATAGTCAGTTAGAATCGAAAGAGGATTATCGAAAGTCGAAAGAAAGAAAAATGAGATTCCGCGTGAATCATCATTTATGGGCACATCACACTCACTTTCACCATCGGATAAATCCGCAGACTCACTTGGGGTAGGGAAGGAAAAGGTCTATCAAACACCTAGACTTGTTTGTGTTAGCGATTTCCGTTCCGGAATAGTGGCGAGATGCTGCGTCCTCCATTTGGAGAGATCCGGAATGGGTAAGCGGATGTATTGCGGGAAGGCTATTCATTACTAACATTCCCTTATTTTACTATTTTCATCATAAATGGAAGGCATCCAAAGTTGTTGTGAAACTTTTAAATCAATACGTTTTTTGATAATCATCATCACATCATCGTCAGAAATACTCGATGGACTTCGTGGGTTGGAATAGGATCTTTAAACACTAGAACTCAAAGTGAACCTTTTTGTGTGTCAGATGCTTATCCCCATTTTTAGAGAAGTTAAACGGTTTTCTCGGTTGAAAAGGAATACATTTGGTTAGATTTTGTGAAATTTCTTAAAGTCGGATCAATTCGTGATTTCCTTGAACGAATAGAAGCTTGAGGAATAGATTTTTCTTCGATATTTAAGCACTCTTGACTTTTACGTTTAGCTTCTAACTCCGCGGCCTCCTTTTCTTTGGCAATCCGTTTCTCATCTTGAACTTTAATCAATTCTCGCAATATTTGCATCGTTTCCTCATGTACTCGATTTAGCTCTTCGTTTTGCCGACAAATCTCAATTCCACGTTCTTGCGTCCTTTGAATGATTTTATCTATTTCTTCGGAGGGTTGAGTACATTGATAATCCATATGATATCCCCCGCAATTTTCGCAAATCGGCTCACCATGATCGCACCATAATTGTGTACATTGAGAATCGTCATGTAAATCACCACAAATGGTACAACAAATATATTGACATTCATTTTGCAAATCATATGGTTCATAATTATCACTAAAGTTTTGATTGTTACACGGTTCCGGTTCAAAATTAAACGGGACACGTGATGGACAATCGAAACCGTCGTAATGATTGTTACCACAATTATTACAAAAATATGTCGAATATTGTTGATGTGGATCGGAGAAATTCGGAGAGTTGTCGAAAAAATTCGGAGTCGGATTACAATTAGGACAAACTCCGTCGTTAAGGTAAAAACCGCACATCTCACAAGTCGAACACGGGCATTGTGGGAATTCGTTTGTCCTTCCACAATTATAACACGGATAAAGCCCGAATGTCGACATCAAGAATTAAACAAATAGAGGGTTAAAGAAAAGAATTAAACGGATAAGAGGATAAATGAGAATATTTTTAGCTTTTGAAAATGATACATAAGAAAAGAAATAAAAATAAGAAAGAAAAATTATTTTTGGAATTTTTTAATATTTATAAAAGAAAAGGAAAAATAAAAATAAAATAAGAAGAAAAATATTTTTTGATTTTTATATTTTATAAGAACGAAAATAAACTTTCCTAAGAAAGGATCTTCAAGGCTTGAACACAAACAATCCCGTAAAAATCGCTACACCTCTCTCCGGCAGCGGCGCCAAAAATTGATACAGTCCGAACACACTATATATATAATATATAGTATAATAGGATATAATCAATAATAGTATAGTAAGTATTTTCCGTCGGGTTCTAGAAAATCGGAGGTCTATTGTCTAGAAAGCTCTCTTTTAACCAAAGCAACCCTATCAAAAACCATGCCGGGCCTTTCCTGCTCTCTTCCCGTCAGTAGTTGAAGGAAATTCAAGAGAAGTTAGTATATCGACTTAATTATCATCTTAAGTTTACAGTTGACTCTGGTGGGATACTATGTTTTAAACTAAATAATTAATTCAAAAATTTAAAACTACAAGATTATACTAAAAATAGAATCCTAAAAAATTAAATAATAAACATGTTCTGAGCTAAGTGAACTAAAATGTTTATTATGTGTCAGGCATTAGTTTAACGAAATTAAAAGACAAGAAAAAATGAAATCTTAAAAAAAATGACAAAAATTAAATTGCATAAAAATAAATGACGCGAAACAAAATCGAACCAAGGACAAAACTATGACTAAAATATTTTTTACATCTTCTTTAAAACCTCACCTACATTGTAAAACTCTAATCACTTAACAAGCACTAACTAAAGCTACTACGGTAACTCATGAATGAAAGTAAAAAAACTAACAGATTTAAAAATAAAGCTACAATTAAGCATGACAATGATCAAATTAAGGCGAAACATAAAATAAAACATAAACATAAAATCTACTCCTAATTATTTGAATAAAGCGATTAGAAAATGTACGAACTGTGGAGACACCCAATTAAAAGATAACCACCCCAACCGATTAAGTTAACTAAAACAAATAGTCCAATTCGCTAGCTAAATAAATACTTAACTCCACGCCTACAAATTTAGACACGTACCTAAAAGATACACAATATGAACAAAAACTGTAATTAATCATAAAAACCGTTTATCAAAATTCCAAAATCAATTTAGTATCCCAATTAAAAAGTTTAATAATGCCAAACAAACTCCACCTTAGACTAACATGTCAGCCCAGTTACGTCAAATCTGCCACCAAAAACTAAACATGTTCTACAATCAATTCACACGCATGCATATTATTAAGCAATTCTAAGACAATTTTTTTAGACAAAAATTCAAGCTAAAGACAAAACTAAGCTCATAAGCCGTAAATCTTAGTCTAAACTAACTACAAAAAGTAACCTTACCCTAAATCACTATGCAATTTGAGCTCGAACATTTCTTAAACCAACTAATAATCTAACACAAATACTTAAATAAACTATTATAAAATCAACAAACGAAATAAGCAAAATTCAGCCACAATAAACAGAACCATAGACAATCAAATGATATCACGAATAACTGAGATAAGCTTTTTACACTCTATGATCGCAACCATTAATCAACACAAAAGCTAAAACAAAAAATGAATTCAACGATTTATAAGCTATAATAAACTTTTTTTTATCATAAACATACGAGGCAATCAATTAAACAAAAATGAAGCGTAGCTTATTATAATGTTATTATACCTCGCAAAGATTCTCTTAAAAATCAAAGAGGATTGAATCGATTAAGCAAAAATCAAAGATAAAGGAGAAAAGCTCAATTTATGCAGTTCGAAACTCGAAATTATGGAAAGGAATAAGCGAAGAGAATACGCTCACAAACTAATCTGTATTTAGATAAGCAACAAGCAAAGTAAATACAGATCGAACAAATAAGCAACAAAAAATAAGCAAACCACTTTTTCAACTAAGCTCGAAACTTATCGTTGTTTAAAAGAATATCAATAAGTCTAAACAATTTAAACGAAATACAATAATCCAGAAAACTAAATAAGCTAGATCTAAATTGAAAATAATCTAAAACATAAAAAAAATAAAACTAAAAACTTAAATTTTTCTAACCCGACAAATAGAGTGTGAGCGGTTTAAATTATAACATATCTTACTGCGATCCAGTGGGTGTATTGTATTTTTGCACCATTATTGAGCCATCAGCAGCCCATGATTGGCACTCATTTTCCTTCACAGAAATCAGATCGAGTATAAAAAGCAGCGCTTGCGATCCACCCAAATCCACACGTAAATAAAACCCGCTTCCCCCCACATTAAGAGAGTTTTTTATACAAGATCCAGGGGGTGATATTGTAATTTTGCACCATGATTGAGCCATCATCAGCCAATAATTGGCTCTCATTTTCATTCACACAGATCGAGTATAAAAGCAGGCTTCGATCCACCGGTTCATTGAAGGCCACGTGCCCTTCATTTTTGCTTCCTTTGTACGCAGAGAACTATATCCGTTAGATCATTTATTTGCAAATGGTATATGAAACATTGAGTTGTATGAATTTTCTCCGCCATGTGTCGCATTTTAATTTGTCCCTTCATTTATGAGTGCTTAATCATGTGCACCATTTTGATTTAATTTGAGATCACGTGCCTTGACGTCATGACCAACATTGTAACACATTTCATTGTTAGGCTTTAATTTATAATTGGGCTTTTAGATAACATGGGCTGGCCCTGCCCATAAAATGGGTTACGGGCTGGCCCAATAGGATCCGAAGGCACCGTTGGACTCGTTTTCTCGCTCTCTTTCCACTGGTATGCTCGAGGACTTTTCACGACTTCATCTTGGTTTTGAGTAATAATTAGACTTGACCAAATTGAGCCCGATAATTCTCGTTTTTGCTCCATTTTCAATCCTTTTTCCTGCAAGACATAAAAATACCAAACAAACATATTTGCAATATAATTTAACATATTTTAGTATTTTTAGTCTAATTAATAGTGTTTTACGGGGTACAAAAGATGTATATTTTAGCAAATACCAACTACTGTTACCGAATTTGATACTATTCTCACAAATATCTCTTATTTTCATCTACAAAGACCCAATCATTGAATCATAAGACATGTCGACATCCAAAATATATCAACAATCCCTTGCTGATGTCGGTTCTGAAAATAGGCCTCCCATGCTTGAAAGGGGTAGTTATATACCATGGGCAAGTAGATTCAGACGATATCTAAACTGGATGAGAGACAACCATAAGTGGCTTCTCAAAGCACTTGATGAAGGCCCTTATGAGTTTAAGAATTTCGTTCCTAAAGGCTTGACAATACCACGATTGCAAACTGTAGAGGATCTTGAAGGTGATGACTTATTGCTCTATGATGCTAAAATGGAGCTCATGAATATGATTCTACTTTCTATTCCTAAGTTTCTGAACAGCTTGCAACCGGAATGGTTGAAATATGTGACACAAGTTCGTCTTGCTAAACGATTGACAGTGAATTCGTTCGATTATCTTTTTGATTATATTCAGCAATTTGAGAAACTGGTTAATACATCAAGAGCAAAGAAGTTAGACAAATCTCATGACCCTTTGGCTCTAGTAGCACACACGGGTTCATCATCCAAACAAACATCATCTTATTATGTGACACATCCTACGTCTGTGGTTGATTATGATGATGAGTACTAGCAGGATGATGTTCACAACAATTCTGAAGATCCTCTAGTCTCTGCGATGTTACTACTTGCAAAAGCCATTACTCAAAATTTCTCTAATTCAACAGATAATTGTCTTCGTGCTTCATCCAACACCAGAAATCAAGCAATCATTCAAGGAGACAGAGTGAATATTCAAAGCAGGAATTTTAGCAATACTGGAAGGAATAGCAGACGAGCTTATGTTCAAGAAGAAGTTGTTGAGGGAATGAATGCTCCAAATGAGACTGGAAATGTTCAAAGGACTCTTCGCACTCCATCTTCAGGCAATACTTCAACTGTTCAATGCTACAACTGCAGTGGAAAAGGACATTACGCTAGGAATTGTCCAAATCCAAGGGTTCGTGACTCAAAGTATTTCATGGAGCAAATGTTGCTGGCAAAACAGAATGAAGCTGGCGTAATTCTTATTGATGAGCAGAATGATTTTCTCTTTGCTGATGCTTCAAGGATGGAAGAAATTAAAGAACTCAGTGCAAACATATGCTTAATGGCCATAATTCAACCAGCTGATCATAATTCTGATGATGGGCCAAGCTATGAGTCTGCATTTATAAGTGAGGTACAATCTTCATCCATCGATGAAAATAATGAACCAATGTATCCAACTCATACTAAAATTATTAATAGTACCATTGGTGATGATCAAATTAATAGCAATATTAAATTTGATTCATTCAAGGAAGGTGATGACTTATTGCTCTATGATGCTGAAATGGAGCTCATGAATATGATTCTACTTTCTATTCCTAATGAGATTTACAATTCTGTGGATGCTTGCACTTCGGCCAAGGATATGTGGAAACGAGTTGAACGATTGATGAGGGGAACTATACAAAACAAAGTTGACAGAGAAACGCGTTTTACGAACGAATTTGATCAATTTGTTGCTGAACCAGGGGAAGCACTTGTTTCTGTCTACAACCGTTTTGCTCAGCTAATGAATGATTTGGAACGAAATAACATGAACTTTCCAACTGTTACAATTAACACAAAGTTTCTGAACAGTTTGCAACCGGAATGGTTGAAATATGTGACTCAAGTTCGTCTTGCTAAACGATTGACAGTGGATTCGTTCGATGATCTTTTTGATTATCTTCAGCAATTTGAGAAACTGGTTAATACATCAAGAGCAAAGAAGTTAGAAAAATCTCATGACCCTTTGGCTCTAGTAGCACACACGGGTTCATCATCCAGACAAACATCATCTTATTATGTGACACATCCTACGTCTGTGGTTGATTATGATGATGAGTACCAGCAGGATGATGTTCACAACAATTCTGAAGATCCTCTAGTCTCTGCGATGTTACTACTTGCAAAAGCCATTACTCAAAATTTCTCTAATCCAACAAATAATCGTCTTCGTGCTTCATCCAACACCAGAAATCAAGCAATCATTCAAGGAGACAGAGTGAATATTCAAAGCAGGAATTCTAGCAATACTAGAAGGAATAGCAGACGAGCTTATGTTCAAGAAGAAGTTGTTGAGGGAATGAATGCTCAAAATGAGACTGGAAATGTTCAACGGACTCTTCGCACTCCATCTTCAGGCAATACTTTAAATGTTCAATGCTACAACTACAGTGGAAAAGGACATTATGCTAGGAATTGTCCAAAGCCAAGGGTTCGTGACTCGAAGTATTTCATGGAGCAAATGTTGCTGGCAAAACAGGATGAAGCTGGCGTAATTCTTACTGATGAGCAGAATGATTTTCTCTTTGTTGATGCTTCAAGGATGGAAGAAATTGAAGAACTCAGTGCAAACATATGCTTAATGGCCAGAATTCAACCAGCTGATCATACTTCTGATGATGGGCCAAGCTATGAGTCTGCATTTATAAGTGAGGTACAATCTTCATCCATCGATGAAAATAATGAACCAATGTATCCAACTCATACTAAAATTATTAACAGTACCATTGGTGATGATCAAATTAATAGCAATATTAAATTTGATTCATTCAAGGGAAATGTTAATAGTGGCAGTGTTGACAAAGATACACATGTTCCTGATCTATGTGCAGTAGAAAAACTTGCTAGAAATGCATATCAGGAAGCTGAAAAACAACGAATATTTGCTAAACAAGTTCAAACACAAAACACGCATTTGACTAGTCAGATTGAGATGTATAAGGAAAGGGTTCGGATTTTGGAGGGTATTAACAAGGATAATAATTATCTCAACGAATTTCTTGAGGCTGATGAACGGGCAAAACGTTATAATAAACAAGCTCAGTCTCAATTAGTTCGTGATCGAGATATCATTCGAGATCTCGAAAAACAACGAGATAAATTAGATTTAGATGTCAAAAATTACAAACGGAAAAATGAGGAATTACAAAAGACTCATTCAATTTTAAAAAGGAAAATGAGTGAAAAAGAGGATACTTATCATGATACCATTCTAGATCTTGAGGCCAAACTGAAAAAGAATGTTGATCTGATTTTAAAACTTGGCAATTCGTTACAAGGAATGTTTATGCTTGGACCAAAACCATTGTCTGTGTATGACCAACAATTAAAACATGGTTTGGGGTATTCGAATCCTTATACACTCAAGCAAGCAATTTCAAAGTGTCCAAAGTTATATGTTGCATCTAGTTTAGGTAATTTAGAAATTCCTTTGAATGTTAGAGATTCTGAGGACATTCTTGAGGATGCTGTCAAAAGTCAACAAAAATGACAAAAAAAATGAATGATCCAATTGCTGTTGCAAACAAACAAAGTTGTTGGACAATTAACTACAAAAAATTAAATGCGCTTTATAAAGATTTTGTTCCTCAAAAAGAGCTTTTTGTTGAGCAAAAATATTTTTCGTCTTCTTCTATTCCCTTGGTTAAGATTCCAGTATCAAAAAACATGCCGAGTGAGTCACCTTTGATCAAAGAATTAGACAAGATAAAGGTTGGTTTTGAAAAGCTGTTTTTGCTAATACAACAGAACTGTAAAAGAACAAGCATTTTTTACACATCACCGACAGAAATAGAAATCAATGATTTTTGTCAAGATCAAGTTAAACCAATTCTTAACGAGTTGAAGGTTTATCTTTAATGCTTTCAGAATCTATTTCAAAGGGATATAAAAGAAATGAAAAAAAAATTGAGTCGACAGAAAGTAAACTTGAAGAACTAGAAAAGCAAAATGAATTGTTGAAAGATCAACTTTTGGAAGCATCACTCAAACATGATGTGGAGCTGTGTGTGCTGATTAATCATGAGTGTGTAGATAAGATCTTAAATGCTGAACTTGAAAAAGTCAAGAAGAAATCTTTTGAGATTCAAGAGGATTTGCTAGCAAGAATAAAAATTCTTGAAAACGATGTTCAACGATGTGAAAAGCAAAGTGTTGATTTTCAATTAAAATTACAACATGAAAGAGAAAAACAAAAATGGGATTCTACTTTGAAAAATAAAAATACAATTCCTCTTGATTACTCTTGGATTTCAAAGATGGAGAAACTTGAGGATGAGAACGTGTCTTTGGATTTTACAGTGCAATCTTTGATAAAAGAACGAGATAATGCTAAAATGGAGTATAAAAAGCTTTTCGATTCAATCAAAAAGACACGGTCTCAAACTCAAAAGGAAATGGATGAATTGATTGTTCATGTTTCTGAGAAAACATATGCATATGGTGCTATTCGTGCTGAAAATCAGAATCTTTTAACTACCATATCTGAGTTAAAGAAAAGATTGGAAAAAGTTGAAAAAGGTAAGTCTGTAAATACTAAGTTTGACAAAACAAATGGTTTTCAATCTCTTCTTTGTGTCACACCACTAAACAAACACGCTTTTAAAAAGAAAACGGATGTTCCCAAAACAGAAGAAAACCATGTTGTGTCAAAACCAGTCACTTTACAGACTTCACCTACAAAACAAACAAGGGCAAATCAAAACACAAATGTCATTAGACCAGGAATGTACAGAGTTGTCACAACACAAGAATCACAAACAAGCAAGACTAAGAGTGCTTTATCTTCTACAGGAATGAATGCTACATCTAGAGTTAGAAGACCAATGAGTAGAGATTCACATGTTGCGCACAGTGTCTTAGTTAACTCTAAGAAAGCAACAAAGAATGTAGAAGTTTATGTTAAGAAAAATAAGCAAACAGATAATACATCTGCACATGTTATTTCGAACAAGGAGAATGTAATTGACGTTAATGTTGCAAACGCTTCTAAAGCGAAAATGTTGTTATGTGTTTCTTGTATGCAAAATGTGCTTATACCCAAGTAATGATAATTTGTTTTGTAAATTATAATTAAATATGCGTTCGAATGTTTCAGTAGACCCTTATCCACTAAATCTGAGAAACACCAAAAATCTTATTATCCTACTATGCAGTTCGCAAGACTATGTTTTTCTAAGGAGTCGGACACTATCTAAGTCTTTAGATACTACTTATGTAGTCTCCAAACCTAAGTTAGATGTTGGTAAGCACTCAAAAGTTAACTGATAAGGTTTCTAGTACAGAAGAAGAAGAAATGTAAGTGATAAGTCCTTTAAGCACATACATGCAAACAATATTTGAACTAGTCGATCTACAAAAATGGAATTGAATCAAAACCAAATGTTGTTTAGTCTCCTGTTAACACAAACCCAAATGGTCAGAATAGTCGTTCATCTGAAAAACAATTGGTCTTTGTTAAGAAATGGGTAGTCAAATTGCCCACTTGTCTATGTGCTGTTGCTTCTTGTGTTGCAGGTAGTTCAGATTGTTCTGTGGATTGTTGATAGTAGTTGTTCAAAGCATATGACGAGTGATCTATCACTGCTGAAAAATTTCATTGAGAAATTCATGGGCACTATTCGCTTTGGAAATGATAATTTTGCAGCAATCATAAGCTATGGTGATTATATACAAGGCAATATCACTATTTGTCATGTATATTATGTTGAAGGGCTTAGACATAATCTATTTAGCATTGGACAAATTTGTAATGGCGATTTAGAAGTGGCTTTTCGTTCTAAGACATGTTAAGTGCGTAATCAGGATGGAGATGATTTGCTTACAGGCGATCGTGAATCAAATTTATATACTATCTCCATTTCTGACATGGCTGCTTCTTCACCCGTTTGTCTAATGTCTAAGGCAACTTTGACAAAGTCATGGTTATGGCATCGCAGACTTTCACATCTTAATTTTGGCACCATAAACGATCTTACCAGACTTGACTTGGTTGATGGTCTTCTAAAGTTTAAATATGGAAAAGATCACCTTTATTCTACTTGTGAAAGAGGAAAAAGCAAGAAAGCTTCTCATCCACTCAAATTAGTTCCAAGTGATCACTCCAAATTGGAATTACTTCATATGGATTTATACGGTCCAATGCGGGTAGCTTTAATCAACGAAAAGAAGTATATTCTTGTGATCATGGATGATTATTCTCGATATACATGGGTTTACTTTCTTTATTCGAAAGATGAAACTCTAGAGATTATAAAGAAGTTCATTGCTCAAGCTCAACTGAATTATAAAGCCAAAGTTTACAAGATTCGTACAGATAATGGTACTGAATTCAAGAATGCAACTCTTAAAGCTCATTATGAAAAGTTAGGCATCATGCAACAATTTTTAACTGCTCGAATGCCTCAGCAAAATGGAGTAGTTGAAAGACGTAATAGAACTCTTGTTGAAGCTGCTCGAACGATGCTTATCTTTTCTCGTTTACCTGAATTTCTTTGGGCTGAAGCAGTGGGTACCGCTTGTTTTACTAAAAATCGGTCAATCATTCATACACGACATAACAAAACACCTTATGAGTTATTGCGAGGCAGAAAGCCGAATGTTGAATATTTTCATATGTTTGGTTCATTGTGTTATCCAACAAATGATCAAGATGATCTTGGAAAAATGAAACCAAAAGCAGATATTGGAGTCTTTATTGGTTATTTGGAAACATCAAGAGGGTTTCAAATCTATAATAGACGCACTAAAAGGATTATGGAAACCATAAATGTCAAGTTTGACGAGCTCACAACTATGGCTTCTGAACACGATTGTTTAGAACCCGAGCTTCAAAGATTCATAAATCATAATTCATCAGCAGAAGAAATGAATACTCCATCAAAAGAAATTTGTTATAACGTTGTTCTTTCCCATATTGTTTGAAATAATATTTTGAGAAGACGTTTTCTGATACACCCATCAATTCCACTACATAACTGACTCAAATTCATGAAGACTCACCTTCTACATCTTCAATTATTATTGACAAACATGAGGCTCCTCCCATTGCAAATACATCTGATGAACAAACATCTCCAATCTCTTTAACAGAGGCTGATGAATTCAATCAAGAAGATTCTGCTCATTTTGATGGCAATTCACAATTTGTTACATATAATCCTCCAAGTCATGAGGAAATTGAGTCATCTACAACGGCTCTAGAACCGTCAATGTGCATAATTTCCACCAAGTACAACCCTCAACACACATTTGGACAAAAGATCATCCTCTAGACCAAGTTATTGGCGACTTATCCAAACCTGTCATGACTCGCCAATGGCTACACACAGATTTTAAGGTATGCATGTATGCATTAACCGTCAGCACTATTGAACCAAAGAATATCAAAGAAGCTATGACAGACCATAGTTGGATTGAATCCATGCAAGATGAGTTGGATCAATTTGAGAGACTTCACTCTTTCTAGTGATTCCCTCGGATCCGACCTTGTAGTTTCTTTTCCTTCCAGAACTAGAAACAAGATTTTTGATCCAGGGATATTCATTGGATTCCAATCCAAGAGATTTCTATCACCGAATAAATTTTCTATCTCATTCATCCGTGATCCTCCTTTTCTAGTAATTGACACTTTGCTTCCATTTTTATCCGAAAATAAGGACAAAGTTATAAATCCTGGTATTCTTGCTACAGGTGAGGAGAAATCTCCTCATCTCTTATCTCATCGGGGCTTTAAAGCTTTCCAGCTTATTTCTGAAAGCCCAATGATGATTTCTGGAGGGACATTCTAACATATATGATCTTATCTCCATTTCTAATCCTCCTTAGACCAGCTCAAGTATGGGGGATACGAGTTTAGGCTTCAAGACTCGATAAACCAAAAATAAGCGCTTCGTGGGTGTGCAACCATGCTTATCCTAATAAATATAGTAATGGGAATAAGTGTTTTTGTGAGGAGGCTCGCCTCTTCTTTCTTGTGTTTCGTGTTTGTGTGTGTCTGTCAGATTTCCCCGGATTATGAACCTACTCCGTGGCTCTTGCTTTGCTTTTCTTCTTGCACACGAGCTCAATCCTTTGCATAATTTTTAGGAATCCAATATTCCTAAATCTAATTACTAAACGTTTAACTTTTAGACATAACTTAATAAACGGCTTTAGATTTATGTAGAGACCATTCTTAAAACATTAAGGACAATGTTCAGTTCTAGTATGGGGGGATCTATCGATTTGATTGTGCGTGCAGTCATTGTTTTTACGTAATCCTGTTTTTACCATCAAAATTCCAAAAAAATGAAAAAAATTTAAAAATTTTCAAAAATAAAATAAGTGTTTTGTCACAAAATTTAATTTTCCCCTGCTGGTAGAATAAGGAATAAATTTGACTTGATCTGAGCGAGTTGAGCCTCTAGCTTGTCCCTTTAACTTTTAGGACAAAGCATTCGCGATCCTTTTTTTATTAAAGATTTTAAATTTGCGAAGAACAAGAAATGATAGAGTTAATTATGAGTTAGATGCTAAACAAGGATTATTTGGAAATCTTAAGAGCTCATAAGTGTAATTTGTGGTTTTTCCTGCCCGAAGCTCCTAACCTGACTAATAATAAGTGCTATTTTTGAAAAATAAACTTAAATCAACGATTTTTGAAGCTTTATTAATGTAGTCGATAATATTAATTTATTTAGTCTTAGTTCAAATTTATACTTAAATTTTCTAAAAAGAAATTTTCTCTATATATCATGGTAAAATAAAGTGTTAAAAAAGGGGTAATAATAATAATAATAATAACTGTGGGCTGATAAAAGTTTACTGTCTCTTACCGGCTCACAACCGATGTGGCAGTCTTCAAAAGAAGGCCCATAGTAAGAATAATAATCCGAGACTGATAAAAGTTTGCTGCATCTTGCCGACTCACAACCGATGTTGCAGCCTTTAAAAAGGTCGAGGATTTCCCGAGTCGAAATAAGACAACTGCATCATGGTCGGCTCGCATACCGATGTGACAGTTCATTTAAAAGGTGGAGGTTATAAGTATAATTATATTTATGTTAAGTGTAATATATGTGATTTAACAAATATAGGGAAAATCTCTTTTTTCTTAAATGGAATGTTTATTTAACGGGAAGCCTAAGAGTTTTTGAAACCGAAGGTCTGTGAGTTCCGATACTATTCTCTGTGGGGTGTCAAAAGCCTGGTCACCTAAGCCGGTCTCGGTTGGGATGTGCCGAGAAGAAAGTAGCTACATGGAATGATCTCGCCTTCAAAATCATAATTCTTGGGTGGAATGTGAAGCATAGAAATATTGCAATTTTCTTAAGAAGGTTGATCCATGGTTGAAATTCGAAATAAGCACATTCACCTAAGATATAATAATTATTGGGAGTGAAAAGTTTCACAAGTTACAAGTATGAGTAGTGTTAGCATCTTAACTTATATTTAATGGTGATTTCGTTTTTAAGATTGGTTTAGGACAAGTGAAAAATCAGGAATGATGAATTTATCCTTTTGGGCATTTTAGGATTGAAGTGCTTCTTATTCTATGGCCCTAAAGATTATGAAAATAACGAAAGTCCAGACATTATAGTTAGAAAAAGAAAAAGGAAAAATATAAAAAATATGTGTGGTAATTAGTGTATATTATTAAAAATGGTCAAAACGGGGCTTTACAAAGCTATTGAGTTCTTAATTCCTTAGAGTAAACATTACGCTGCTGTTTCGAGGAATTAGTCGAGGGGAATTAAGACTCTTAGTTTTCTAAAGTGTTTACTTATAGCATTGCGTGAGGACACGGCAATAGTTTAGTATGTGGGATTTTGATATGTGCTTAATTACAATTACTTATGAATCCTAATAAATACACAGCTTAAATGACAAAAACGGACAATAATATTGCTAATATTTGAATTATTGGTTTTGTGATTTATGATGTGTAGGTAACGGATATTCACTAAAGGACAAAAATAAAGCCAAAACAAAGAAAACCACGCACGGGATTAGAAAGAACATTGTTGATCCTAATGAATAGATCTTTAACTCCTTAGCTTGATGTAAGGTTTAGTATCCTTGGATAAATCCATGTCATACTAAGAATAAACTTTGAGGTGAATGATATAAACATATGCGAGATGATTGTTTATATCACTAGAAGTTAATTACTCAATGAAATAGTAAAGTCATGTTGTTTGACACACAGAAAGATATAACCAACACAATAAGCTTTAATATATTAATACGATCACTTTAATGAAGTGATAGGGTTTACAACCTTGAAGCTATGAATTCTATGGAAAACTGATATTTAAAACCATAACCTAAGATTTCCTTTTATACATCAAGGAGTCCTTTACAAGATAACTACAAATCATTTAAACTTCTATAAGATATCAACATATCTTCTAAATATATAATCTTGTAAATATCTTCCTATCTTTATAGAATATATACTTTAAACAAATCATGCATATCCCTTCACACGTCTTTATCTTTATTCAGTCTTCAGCAGTATTAACTTCTTCTCAGCAGTATTAAGTTAGTACTGGCAGTACTAACTTTTCCTCTAGCAGTACTAACCAATTAGTACTGGTAGTTAAAATATGTGCAATACAAACTCTTTAAGCTTGGCAGTACTAAGTTGAGCTAACAGTATAAACTTTATAAAAGACGTTAATTTCCAACAATCCTCCCCTAAACTTGTGATTTACCTTCAAATCATCAAGTTTTATGAATTAAACCTTTTGGCTCTGAGAGGATTCTTTCAAACACTTCAAATTCTTGGTCTTTCTACCTGATAGAAGATTTTCCTTAACAACTCATTTGCCATCTCTGAAGATTCATCCACTTGAAGTTTGTTAGCCAACATTACAGTCATAAGTTCTTTTGTCAGTGGATAATCTTTTTCAACTAGCATGAAGATGTCATGTCCTCTTTCTGTAGACACATGGTGAACACCATATGTATCATACAATTTTCATTTCAGAGGATCATACATATATCTTTGAAGCTTCCATAGTGTATCATCATCATCTGGTTTAAATAACCTCTTTAGTTCAACCCATAATACCTTCTCTTTATCAATTATAGGCTCTATTGAACTAAACTTCTTCTTAACCAAATCCCAAAGATTCTCAAGGTCATATCTATCAAATCTCTTCAACATGTCTTCAAAAACTTGATAGACCATTGTATGGTCTCCAACTCTTATAATTCTCCAGTAACTTCTTGATTCTTCAGTGAAAACTTCCCAGTCTATAATTGGATATTTGACCTGTAGAGCTTCAATGTACACTTCTTCTACTGGAACTATCACTAACAGTTTCTTTAGCTCTTCTTCTGATACTTCTTTTTCTTTTCCTGCAGATTGTTCTTCAACTGACTCTAAAACTTCTCCAATCTTTTGTCTTTTAGCAGGTGGCTTTTGAAAATCAAATCCAAATCTCTGCATCACTTCCTTTTCAATCTTAGTATCTTTAGGTACAAAAGATTGATTTTGGTCCCATACTCTTTCAAATATAGGTCTAATATCTTCATAGCTCATTCCTTTAAAATGACTCTGCTTATATCCTCCTTGATTCTTCAAATACATGCACATGTTCTTCCTTACTTCAGCTTTAGAGAAAGATCTATTTTGTTGTGCATGATATCTGAGCACAGCAGGATCACTCCATTCAATATCATGAGCTTGAGTAGTTTCAGCCACACCTTCTTTCTTTTTATCCAACTCCTTTTGCAATTCTAAGGCTTGTGCTAGATCATTCTCTCTTGTTCTTTCCTTGCTATATCAATCTCTTCTTGTAATTGTTTAGCTATTTCAGCATCCCTGACAATCCTTTGTCTTTCTTCTTCATTAATCTGTTCCTGTAGTCTAATAGCTTCTTCAAGCCCAAGTCTTTCTTGTTCTAGTTGCTTCTTTGTCTTCTTCTGAACAGATTCATCATCTTTCATGATAGCTTTTCCTTTATCTTTTCTCTTTTCTACACTCCTTCTGATATAAACTTGTCTTTCAGGAATGGCAGTACTAACCTTAGGGATTGCACTAGCAATACCAACTAGTACCTCAGCAGTACTAATTTTTTTTACCCTTTCCACCACTACCAGGATCTTCCACTAGTTCAGTAGGCTCTTATTGTTCTAATAGTATCTCAGTATCAACACTAGTCCTCCCCTAAGTCTTAGCATCCTCTTGAATCCATAAAGTTCCTTGATCTTGTACCAATGAAATAGAAGGATTTTGATCAATCTCAGTGATTATCCTCCCCTGTTTGTAAGAATCCTCTAAATCTTCTTCATTATTAGAGATAATCACTCTTGCCCTTCTCCTATATTTGCTTGTCTTTACCTTGTGCTCCAATTTCTTAATCCTCATAATAAGGTTAGTGTAAGCAGCACCATATGTCAATTTTGTCTGCTTTAAGTCATTTTGCAAATCATCCACCTTCTGGGATAATGTTGTACAAAGAACCGTCAATTCATTAAGTGTCAAACTGCCCTCATCACTGCCAAGTGATTGAACCCTTGGTTGAGATGAATCATGAGGCATAGTAGCAGGTTCTTCTGCATCATGGATAGTTTGCATAAATGGTGGTGTAGGCGGTTGTTGAGATGTGGATGGATGTGTTTAGGGTGATAAGGATGGTGAAGATGTTATTCTAGAAGGAGATGACTCAGGTGAAGTGAGCATAGTTGGAAATAGTGGAATGGCTACCCCGATATAACCCTTGGAAATCCTTCTCATGTTGCTGAATAGTTTTTGTGTGAGGGTAGGAGCAACATAAGTTCTTTTAAGAGGGAGAAGGTGTTTTTGGTGCTTGTTCAAAAAGATATGAATGAATCTAGGATACATCAAGAATTTTGACCTACTATCCAAGTTTTTTAGCATACCTTCAGAAATCATCTTAGAAAAGTTGAATGTCCTATTTGTTGCCAAGCAAATGATAGCAGTAGCTATGTTGCTACTGAACTGATCCCAAGCAGTCTTCTTAAGACTTAAGCAATGAAGAATAGTATGTATTAAGAATCTCTATTAAGGTAAAAGGTGACCCTTTTGGAAGGTCAACTTGTTAGAATCAGATGCATACCCCATAAGAGCAAGTTGCTTAAAAATTTCAGCATTAGGTAAAGTAGGAATACCATCTGAATCTTCTAGCTTGAGATGCGTTCTTATTGATGCTTCAGTAATAGTCTTGACTTTTCCATCAATGGTAGCAGTTATCTCCATTTCTTCATTCTCCGATGTGCTTACAGAGGCAGTTTCCCAAAACTGTTGAATGAGTGAAGTACAGATAGTAGGATTTTGTGTAAGGGCATACTTGATATGACTTAGATTAAGAAAATCAATTATCTAATGAAAATCTTCACTTACCTCTGATTTTTTCAAGAAAGCGATCATGTTATGGGTATCATAGAATTTCAAATGAGCCATTAGTGAGTGAGTTAAGATAAGAGTTATGGGTTTATGTTTGTTGATGACAATATGAGAGTTTGGTAAAGTTAATTGAGATTTTATAGAGAGCGCCTAGGGTTTTGATTTGACCGACTTAATAAGATTGAATCTTTATAAGGAAGAAATCTTATAAGAGAAAGAAATATCAAGAATTTTCCAAATCATGGACCCCTATGAGCAAGTTGTTGGTGAAAATATCTCAACGGCTATTAATTAATTAAAAATGTTGTTATGCATCAAACAGTACTAATAGTTACCCAGCAGTACTAATTTTATCCTAACAGTACTAACTTTAAGCCTAGCCGTATTAACTTCACCTAGCAGTATTAAAATAATGCCTGACAGTACTAACTTAATACTGGCAGTATTAAGTTTATGCCTAGCAGTATCAACACCAATGATGTTCCAACTAGCATTGCCATCATAACTTTATGTTAGGTTCACATAAATGGACCCGAACAAAGAAGCTTCGGTCACTCGAAGATTCAAGACAAAAGTCTAGCTCGAAAGACAATGTTAATTAATGTTTATTATGTATACGGGCCAAGATGTAAAAAGCCCAAAAAGAAAGCCCTCAAAGGCAAATCCTAGTTAGTATAAATACACCTAGTTTAGTCAAAATTAGGTTAGCTTCTCCATTATTTTATTGTTGATCTTAAGGGTTTGTAGTCACTTTTAGTTTCTTTCAATCAAAAGTTCTTTATTGTTTTAATCTTTTGTGCCATTGATCTGGTGCTTAATCCATGGAATGATCTAGGGATCCTACAATTGGTATCAGAGCCTACAAGATTGATGTATTGATTTGGTTTGTATTTGTTTGTTTTGATTATTGATTCAAAGATGGTTTATGTTTAATCTAATATCAATCAAACCATCTTGTTAGCAATCAACGATCTAGTTTTTTTCCTTTGTTCTTGTTGTTTTGGTTCAAAAAGTGTAAAAAAAACATGGGGATCGAACGAGTGTTAGTCGTTGTCGATCGAACGAGCGATATTAGTGTGAGGATCGAACGAGTGGAAAACAAGGACGATCGAACGAGTGGAAAATAAGGACGATCGAACGAGGGGTAAACAAGTCGATCGAACGAGTAAGGTTCGAACGAGTGGATCGAACGAGTATCGATCGAACGAGTAAGGTTCGAACGAGTGGATCGATCGAGTGGATCGAACGAGCAAGCATTCGAACA
>BQNB010122775.1:0-18490 GCA_026074375.1 Tanacetum coccineum
CATGGCATTTGAGAAACAAAGGGATTGTAAATGAATAATCATTTAAATGTATTTTGGGAAACTACACTCGAGAGTATCCGGGAGCATTGGCGTGTTGCTAGACGCTAACCAATGTTATTATATTATATTATGTTACATGTCCAAGTGGGAGCTGAAAGAATGTACACGTAAATAATATATGTCCGGAATGCGACTCGGGCCTTTGGAGACGCACACGATAGCGTTTGGATTCAATAAATATAATTAATTAATTTATATTAATTGTGTAAATAATAAGATAACGGTCGTTAATTAATTAGTTACTTAACGGAATTTATTTAACGGTCGTTAAATGTTAACATAAAGGACTTAATGTTAAATAATGAGAAAAGGGAAGTTTTGGCTTGGGTTGTGGGCTTGTGTTTGGGGCCGGTTATACCTCAACAAGAGGAGGTGGGAATTTGTTTCCTTATAACAAATTCCTTATGCCTATATAAACAAATCAAGGCTCATTGTTTTGATATATCTTTTGGTGAAACCCTAAAAGCAAAACTTCTTTTCTCTTCCCCTTCTCTCTTGTTGAGTCAATCGGCTACACCCAACCAAGTGGGAAAACCGATTTGATTAATCAACTTAAAGTAAGTTGTTTTGCTTATTGTTTATAAAAGAACTAGCATTCTAATTGAATCGCTAACAAACGTGTGTACGAATCCAAAGAGAGATCATACTTTGATCTTATATTGTTCTTGATTTATTAATTCAAGATTTGCTAAAAGGTACGCTTTTCTTTTATTATTATTATGTTAATTTATATGACTATGTGAATGATCTTACGTGCTAGTCTTCCGCTGCGTGCTCGTATTTATTAATAGTTAATATGATCTTAATGTCTACTAATTCCAACAGTTTTGTGGTTAGATTATCTAAATTTTTCACTTGGAAGATGAAATCGTGGCTTTTGATTGATCAATTGATGATTTGATTTAAACAAACAATACATAGAATAGGAATTATCAGGCGCTATGATCTGTATAACAGAAAGTTAAAAGTTGCGTATAAAAATATGATAAATTCAATGCATTTTTAGCAATTATTCTTTTATTTTATTTATTACATTTACACGTGGATTAGTTAATAACTAAACAAATATAGTTAAAATTTGTCACTTTAACACCACCCTTTAACAATTTAAGTTCATTTGGATATCAAACTTTATTTGAATAACAAAGGATTAATCATCATCCTTCATTTCCATTTTGATCCAATGGATGATATTAAACTTAAAACACATTTCATTCTTGTTTTCAAATATTAATATCTCCAAAATCGTTAATCGTTAAGCGAAAAAAATATAGCATCACGAAGAGCATTTAATTATCTTTCTATAAATATGCACTTTGATATATTTCGACAAACTATGTTTTCGCTTTTTTCACGTTTTTTCCCATTTTTTTGTTTTTTCGTCTTTTTTCGTTGTTAAACTTGCATGAGAAATCACATATGATTAAACATTAGTTTGAATATATTAATAAAATCACATGTGATATTAGTGTTATATCACATATGATATGTAATAAAGTTATATGTGAATTAACACAATATCACATGTGATTTTATTACTATATTCAAATTAGTATTTAATCACATATGATTTCTTCATGCAAGTTTCAACAATATGAAAAAACAAAAAAATGAAGAAAACAAAAAAAAAGTTTGTCAAAAGTATATCAAAGTGCTTGTGTATAGAAAGATAATTAAATGTTGATTGTGACGGTATAATTTGTTTTCTCTAATGATTAACGATTCATGAGATATTTAAATTATCAAAAAATATGTGAAATATTAAAATGCTTTTAATCTCATCCATTGATTTTTTTAGATGAATGGTGAGGATGAGTCCCCTCGTATCTAAGAAAGGTATGATATCCAAAATAACTCTCCTCTAACAATACATAGAATAGGAATTAGTAGGCACTATAATCAATATAATAGAAAAAAATTAAAATTCACTGATCGTACAATATACCTTCTTGATCAGAGCCTGTTGTATGGGAAACAGACTTAACTACTTTAAAGTGTGTATGTGGATTTGAAATAAGACATAAAATAATCACTCGGATTAGCATGAAGCGTAGGGGTAGACCCTACAAACTGGCTCCGGCGTGAGAATCAGTAAACATGGAAATGATATGTGTTTTAGAGAGAGAAAGTAGTAAGTGTGTAAGAACATACATGATTTAGATAAATGAGGCAGATATTTATAGGCAAACCTAGGAAGGACCTAGACTCTGCTACGTGTCTGATTCTGACTGGAGGGAGTGGAGCATATTCTCGTCAGCCAATGAGAGGGTCTCTGTCAAGGATCCGAGATCATGCGCACATGCAGTGGTTATGTACGAGCAAGAATAAAGGACACCCGTTTTGTCCTTGTTGGGTCCACACAATATTCTGTTTTGTCTTTTAGCTCGGAGCCTTGTTCGACTTCACAAAGAGCCTGGGATCCATGGAGGCTTAAGGCTCCATTTTAGATGGCTTTATTGTGTATCAGAGATTCCCTTATGGTAAGCGGCTTTATGCCAATGAACGTTCTAAAGTGTTAAGTATGCAGCATTGGAGGCTAAGTTCCGAGCTGTAAGATGGGGTACACCATCAAGCCCCCCAGTCTGATGCGTTATGTTAGCTTATCACAGCATAAGACGTCAGACTCTTCTCCTGTCGTAGGGTATTTTTGGCAGGCTTTTTCGTGCGCCTTTTCAAAATTTAATTTCGGAGGTCCTAGGCATCTTTTTGGCGCATGGCACTCGTGTTTCCTAGGCAATACTCGATTGTTTTTACCATAAATATGTGCGCGTGTCTTCCACACGCTTTCATCTATACCCGGTTAATTTATATAGTGGGACATGTGTACGGACCGTGTTACTTTTGGTCTGGGTATAAATTCTTTTCCTTCTTATCCCTTCTCACTTTTTACCGTCTCCTCTTCAAACCGTTTTCCTACAGCTTCGTTGCTTCGCCTTTCTTTGTATCTTTTTTCTTTTCTTTATCATGTCTAAAAGAAACCTGGCGACTGTTACTTGCTCTTTATTTCAAAGTGATCTTGGGGATTTTGTCAAAAAATACGGTATTGCTTTATGCTATGATCCTCAGCTTTCGTCTTCTGAGCACACTGCTCTTGATACTCATGGTGGTTACAATCCTTTATATCTATCTTTGTTTTCTATCGGTAACCTTCGCTTTCCTCTGAATGCTTTTTGTCTTGATGTCTTCGAATATTTTGAATGTCATTTACCCTCCTTGACCCCTTTGGGGTTGCTCGAGTAACGACCTTTACCGTTGCTTGTAAGGATTACGAGGGCAGCCTACGATACCTCTTTTCAAATATTTTCGTACTATTGGTCCCGTTGGTGATTGGCTTACCTTCCAGAAAAGCCCTGGTCCTGGCATTCCTCCAATCTTTGATAATTCTATGACCAACATCCTGGACTAGAAGTGTGAGTTTATTTTTATAAAGCAAACTCTTATTTCTGATGCTCGCCCTACTTTGATAGCCGACTTTCGTCATGGTCAAGGCACTTTCGCCTACCCTTATCCTACAGAGCCGTTTGATGAGGTTTTTTGAAGCCATCTTTCTCGTCATACTTTTGAAGCTCAAACTTTTCTAGAGCCCATCTTGTATCTCGTGGGTCTCGCTAGTTATTGGGAGCATGCTTCGAATGTCCCTTCGATATTTATCGACATAGAAGGTATGATTTTTCTATATTTTGTAGTGTCAATGTTCTGTGTTTTACTTTCTATTATAAAAAATTTGTTGTTCTGTTTTTGTTTTAGAGATGGCTTTCCGAAATTTTATGAAGAAACCTAGTCACTCCCCACTTTCTCTGTGAGGCTAACGGGTCAACCCATCGATATTGGCAGCCCTTTTGTGGATCGTTTAAAAGCTTTAGATGATGATAACCAATGGGAGAGTTCTTCTGTCTCGAAGAATAAAGAGGTGTCTGGTTTGAGCTTCCGGTTGTTGAAGATGGTCCTTTGTAGCAGGATATTAGTGTTGCTAGGAGTTATAAAAAGAAACGTTCAATTATTGCTGAGCTTGAGGAAGGTGCTACTATAATTAAACTTATAGCTGTTGGTAGCTCTTCGAAGCATGAGCCTAAAAGGAGTAAACAAAAGGGTCCAAGGAGGTCTAGCGCAAGGGGAAGTGTTCCTCCTCTCCTACTACTGCTCTTAAAGGTGTTGGGAAGCATTCGCGGATGTTAGCCCGCCATCTGGGGAGTTTGGATGGTGGTTCGGAATCCCTTGTTCCCAATGAGTAGTTTTTCCTTTGTGTACTTTCTTTAGTTGACTGTTTTAAGTGTGACGTTTTGTTGTTCCTTTCTTGTTTTAGATGCCTAAGAAACTTACTCTACTCATAATGTGCTCTTCGGTTTTGTTGATCCCACTTTAATAGATCGAATTCCTTAAGCTTGTTTAAGGATTAGTTATATTAGATAAATCTAACACAACTATAGTAAAAGCTTTGTTTGAATGTATTAAAGATTATGCGGAATCTAATCTCTAATATTAAGAAGAATTATCAATGAAACAGTAATTCAAAACAAATAAGCTTCAATATTATTAATGATAATAATACGAATACTCTCAAAGTATTAGGGTTACAAAGACCTTGAAGCTATGAAAAATATATGAAAAACTATATCAAACTCTATGCCGTAGGACCTCTTTTTATACACCAAGGAGTCCTACTCGGCTTACAATACTTTCCTAAGTATATAAAATCTTTTCTATAAATAACTAATACATATCAAGTAAGTAGTACTAACAAACAGTACTAACTTACACTAGCAGTACTAACTTAATACTAGCAGTACTAACTACTTAGAATATTTTCTTGAGCAGTAGTAACTCTTCAACAGTATTAACTTCAAACAGTCTTTGTACTAGCAGTAGTAACTTTCACTAGCAGCATTAACTTCAACTGAGTAGTCTTAACTTTGTACTTGCAGTACTAATATTTATTAGCAGTACTAACTGTTGTACTAGCAGTAGTAAACACTTAGCATATTTTCTTTGAAGTCTCTGAGCAGTACTAACTTTAGCTGAGCAGCATTAACATAAACATGAGCAGTAGGAATTCTAACAACATCAAGAAGACTTTTAATCCCAACAATCCTCCCCTAAACTTGATATTCTTTTTCAAAATCATCAAGTTTCTTCATTTAAAGCTTCATCAACACCAGGAGGATGCTTCCAAACACTTCTTTACTTCTTAAGCTGTTTCACAATGAATTTAAGAAGCCGATAAGCCATTTAACTTTCATAATCAATCATAATTTTCTTTTCCAACATCATTGAAAGTGTAAGTGGTGCAAGAGGATACTTCTTCTCTACCAACATATAAATCTGCATATGCTGCATCCTCAAGAAATGTACTCCACAGGAGTCATACAACTTCCAACTCAACACTTTGTAGTCTTGTTGATTCCTCCATACTGCATCTTCTACATGTGGTTTAAACATTGTTTTCAAATCATTTCATAATACCAAATCCAAGTCTTCCACTAGTCTTGTTGACTTATATTTAGCTTTTACCAACTTGTACAGATCTTCTAAATCTCCACTGTCAAAACTTTTAAGCATGAGACTTTCCATCAGCTCTTTTTATTTGATAATAGCTTTTTCTTCCTTCTTTATGAATCTTCCAGTCAACAATACTTGGAGACTTAACAACTAAAGGTATAGCAACAATTGTTACCTCTTCTTCATCTGGAATGATTTCCAAACACTGTTTAAGCTCTGCTGTTTCTTTATCATCTTCTACTTTTTGCTTCTTTGTAATCTCTTGTGCTAGCTCAGTTCCTGCTCTCTTTTCTTTTCCCTCCACCAACTCTGTTCTAAAGTCTTCAAATGTGTTTAACCTTTTGAATGCTCTGTCAAACATCTCTTGAATAGAATCAAAATCTTTCAACTTCAAATCATTGAGATTGTATCCTTCCATGTTCTTTAGGTAAGTACACATTATCTTTCTATGTTGAGCTTTTGTTGGTGGTTTGTTTTCTCTTCTGCTCTTTTAGCTGCAAAATGCTTTCTTCTTTTCTCTAAGAGTTGTTGAAATAACGTAGCCTTTTCTGCATCAGACAACTCTTCTTGTTCTTGTGCTTGCAATCTTTCAGCCAATTGATAATCAACATCAATCTTTGCTTGTATATCATCCCATGTTTCAATCAAGGCAATATTGACTTCTTTTTCTTTTTTAGCTTTCTCTCTTGCAAGTCTTTCTTCTTCATCAAATTCAACTTGTAACTTTAAAGCAACTTCTTCATCAAGCCTGATTAGGATCTTGTTCTTATAGTCTTCAACAGGTTCTTTATCATTAGTCTTTACCCTTGTCCTGTGATTGTTATGATAAGTAATTGTTGTTGTTGTTGTGATTTACCTGGCCTCCTGAAATACAATACTTTCACCTTAGTTTTAAAGTTTTAATGTTTCAAGTGCTTGAGCCAAAGTAATTTCTTCAGTACTAACTTGAGCAGCATCAACTACTTCTTTAACAACATTTTCATTTTCCCCTGCAATAATTACGTCCTCACCATCTAAAGCATCTACATCAAACATCTCTTTGTCAACATCATCTTGAACACTAACTAGGGTAATATCATCATCTGCATCAATAGCATTAATCCTCCCCTGTTTGGATGCATCCTCACCTAAAATTTCTTCATCTCTAGAGGATTCTACCTTAGCTGTCAAACCAACTTTGTATAATCTCTTCAGCTTATGAGTTCTTGACATATTTTTCTTTTTAAGCTTCTTGACCCTCCTTTTCAAACTAGCAATCTCATTAGCTTGAGTGGACTTTGTCTTCTCTAAATCAAGAACCCTGTTTTGTAAATTGGTACATAGTTCCATGACATACCATTAATTGCGATGGTAGTAAAAATACATGAGTTTTGACTATAATATACATTCCCATTTGCAAATGTGCAAATTTCTTCTAACCGTACCAAAATAGACACAAGACTCGGGAAATACAAACGAAGTCTTTAAGTTAGACTTTTCTTTAGCTTCTCACTCGGTGCACGTAACCATCCATCCTTCGTCCATCATTCGAAAGATTTTTTGGTAAGCTCGGCACGCCTCTTCACTTGTGATTGTAAGATCGTTGTAATCGTCTTTTTATGGCAACATATTCTTCTTCATTATTGAACGAATATTTGATCATCCTATATCTTTTTATTTGGCAGATCGACACCTCACGAGTTTTGATACTACATAACTCATGTCCTTCTTCATGAGTTTCGTTTTCACATTCTCCTTCATTATAATTATGGTAGTAAATCTCATGACTCTTCCATCTTTTCCTACAATCATTGCCTGATTCAGCATCACTGATTAAGGCCTCCATGATAGCTTTATTCCTCAAGGCTTCGTATTTTAGTTCGCTATCTTCTAGAGTCTCATACCGTTTAAGGTCTTGGTAATGGAGCGAGTTTCCAATATGGTAAGCACCGGGAAAAGTTCCTCCATTACAATAACCATCATTTCTCCAACTATAAGTTGGCCATTCTAAACATCCAGTTTTATAGTTGAAAGGCTTGCAAGTATGTTTGACTAGTTTCGGTTCCTTCTATATTCCATTATCAAGCCATGGCTTGTCATATACCCATGGTACATTCTTGTTCCATTCGTAGATCCAATCGTCTTTGTAATCTTTATAGGTTTTAAATCCCATAATATCCTTTGTAAGTAAGTCCGGATCTACTTTAAGAAGGTAATTAAATTCATTGAATGCCAAATAGAGAGGTGTCTCGTAGTCAAAAATATCAGTTTCAGACTTTGTTAGTGCATCAATATTAAAAAGCCAATTTGGTCCACTTCCTGCAATATTAGGTGTATTCTCACTAAACTGTACATGCAGGTTCTCTTCAACTATCCTAGTTCTACTGTTGAATACTCTAAATGCTTTATTATTGATTGAGTACCCAACAAATAATCCTTCATCATCCTTACCATCAAACTTGCCTAAGTGATCTATGGTATTAAGAATTGTAACAGGACACCCAAATGGTCTCATAAAGCCTAAAGCTGGCTTTCTACCAAGAAAAGGTTCATAAGGGGTCTTGTTATGAGGCTTAGTTACTAATACCCTATTTTGCACATAGCAAGCAGTATTAACTGCTTCAACCCAAAAAGTAGTAGGTAGCCTAGAATCAGCTAGCATTGTCCTAACAGCCTCAATTAGTGTTCTATTTTTCCTCTCAGCTACTCCATTTTGTTGAAGAGTTCTAGCTACACTAAATTCTCTCTTAATACCTTTTCTTTCACAAAACCGATTCATCTCCTTATTCTTGAACTTAGTTCCATTGTCACACCTAATTACCTTAACCCTTTGATCTATTAGATTTTATACTCTAGTTATAAAGGACTTAAGTATGCCACTAGTCTCATCTTTAGTAGCTAGAAAGAAAACCCAACTAAACCTACTGTAATCATCTGTGACAACTAGGCAATACATCTTTTTCATTAAGCTTTTTACAAATGTTGGACCAAACAAATCCATGTGCAGCATATGCAAAGGTTGGCTAATTGAACTTGCTGTTTTGGACTTACAAGAAGCTCTATGTTGCTTTCCCTTTGGACAAGTGTTGATCCCACTTGAATAGATCTTGCTTAGCTTGTAAAAGGCTTAGTTGTATTGAATAAATCCAAGACAACTATAGTAGAAACTTTGATTGAATATATCAAAGACTATGCGGAATCTACTCTATGATATTAAGAAGAATAAGCAATAAAACAGTTACAAACAAGATTGTATAATACCAAACTTTCAGCCTCAATATATTAATACGAACACTCTTAATAATGTTAGGGTTATACAAAACCTTAAAGATATAACAAAATGATTTCTAGATGATATATGAAGATGAGATATTAAGATACTAACTTACATGCCCCAGGGTCTCCTTTTATACACCAAGGAACCCTAATGGGCTTACAATGCGTTTTCTATACATACATATCTTTTCCTAAAATATCTTTTCCTAAAATATCTCATTTTTATCACATTAGTAGTACTAACATATAACTAACAGTACTAACTTATAACTAACAGCAGAAACTCTTCTAGCAGTAGTAACTAATACTAGCAGTAGCAACTTTACAACTAGTAGTAGTAATGACTTAGAATATTTCTTGCAGTCTTCACCAACAGTAGAAACTATAACCAGCAGTAGTAATCTTCATAACTAGCAGCAGTAACTTAAACCAGCAGTAGTAATCTTCATAACTAGCAACAGTAACTTGAACCAGTAGTAATAATAGTTAAGAAGCCTTTTATTCCCAACAATCCTCCCTTAAACTTGATAGTCATCATATTAATCATCAAGTTTCTTCAATAAAATCTTCTTAATCTTTAGGAGGATGTATCCAAACACTCTTCTACTTCTTAAGCTGTGATCTTGTAAATCTGAGAAGTTCATAAGCCATTTCACACTCATGATCAACTTCTAGTCTTCTACTCAACATCCTTGAAATCATTTCTTGTGTAAGAGGATACTTTCTTTCTACCAGCATATGAATAGTAATTACAGTATCTGTCAATAGTAAATGAATTCCATATGAATCAAATAACCTCCAGCTTATCAATGTGTAGTCCTGTTGAGCTTTCCAGATTTCATCTTCCTCACTTGGCTCAAATAAAGTTATAAGATCTCCCTAAAGTAATCTGTCATATCCTTCTGGGCTTGCTGTTTCAAATCTTTCCTTTACCAGCCTGTATAGATCCAACACATCCTGTCT
Organism: Tanacetum coccineum; assembly: GCA_026074375.1. NCBI lineage: Eukaryota > Viridiplantae > Streptophyta > Magnoliopsida > Asterales > Asteraceae > Tanacetum > Tanacetum coccineum. Next base: position 9,775 of record BQNB010122775.1, read on the forward strand.
GTCAAAATCATCAAGCATTGCACTAAATATCTTATAATATTTTTCACTTCCATCTGCCATGATGATCTGATAATACATCTTATCTTCTGCTAGAATGTGTGTCTTCCAGTCAACTATTGAATATTTTGTAGATAATGATTCAACATTGACAGCTTCATCATCTCTTGGAACTATCTCTAAACAAAGTTGAATTTCTGCCTTTTCTGCATCATCCTCTAGATTTTGCCTCTTGACACTTTCTTCATCAAGTTCTTCACTTGCTCTTTTCTTACTAACTGTTTCCTTTCTACTGCTTTCAGTTTTCTTTCCACTGCCTTCCACCACCTCTGAATCTATAGGAATAAATGAATCCACCCTCTTCATTTCTTTGTCAAACAACATCTGAATTTCTTCAAAACTTTTGTTCTTCAACTGAGTGTGTTTGTATCCAGCCATGTTTCTCAGATAGGTAGACATTTGATTCCTCTTTTGTACTTTAGTTAGTGGGTTTATTCTGATCTTTTCAGCTCTAAGATTTGTAAAGTGCTTCTTCCTTTTGTCCATTAACTCTACAAACAATCTTGACCTCTCTTCAATGGTCAATTCTCCCTATTCTTCTACTTGTAGTCTCTAAGCTAACTCATAATCTGCCTCCATCATAGCTTGAGTATTATCCCATGAAATTAAGTTAGCCTCTTCTTTTCTTTGTATTGTAACCCTTTTTTCTTCTTCTAACTCAACCTCTAATTCTTCTGCAAGTATTTTAGCCACTTCTTCATCAAACTTGATCTGTTTTTTTTAATGGCTTCTCTGGTTTAATCATTTTGGCTTTTCCCTTGTCTTTTAGATCATGTTGTGAAGGAGGTACTGCTTTTTTTGTTCCAGACTCACTAGGTTCTTGCATAGTCACTCCTCTTGTTGGTCTAGTAGCAGGCTCACTAGATTTTTCTTTTGATCCTCTTTGTTTTGCTTTTTCTTTTGATTTCTCACTTCTCATCTTCATAAGTGTCTGAGCAATTATGAGATCTTCATCTTCAATAAGAGTTGTTGTTGTTGGAGGAGTACTTGGCTCAGCAGTACTAACAGCTACACCAGCAGTAGTAATTGGTGCACTGGCAGTAGTAACATAAATATCCTAATCATACCTCCCCTGAGTCTCTGCATCCTCTTGAAACCATGAAATATCTTCATCTTCTTCATTCCTCTCCTGTTTGGATGCATTCTCCTGATCATCTAAACTCTAATCAGCAAAGGACTCTATCCTGACTTTGAATAATTTCCTATTGAGTTGTGGAGTTCTTGCCTTTTTCTTCTTTTATAATTTATTGACTCTCTTCTTTAAACTAGTAATCTCCAAATCCTAAGCAGTCTTGACATTCTCTAAGGCAAGAACCTTGTCGGACAATTTTATACAAATTTCCATCAATTCCATAATTTTCAGTCTATCCTCCCCACTTCCAGGTGTGTTAACTCTTGAGAGAGGTGGATCATTAGATTGTTTAGACAACCTCTCAAACCTAGTTTGAGCAGGTCTGTCCCCAAATATGGTATCTTGACGCCTGGGACCACTACCTGAACCAGTTCCCTGAGGAATAGGCTTATTAAGTGTTACCATGGATTCGGTCCTAATTATGTTACCATTGTCCTGCTCTGCATCTAAGCTAGCAGCAGTAGTGGCAGCCCTTTTCATATTGTCTCCCTTCTCCTCATAGACAGTCTCATCTGCTACAAAGGTAGTAGGTCTACTAGACTGAGATATCTCAGTGGGCCTTTTGGTTTTCCTACGTTTGTGAGTCTTTTGAGGTTGTGATGATGATGCAATAATAGGGATTGGATCAATATTAGATGGTGAAGCAGTAGTAGGTGTGTGTTGGGGTTCAGTGGGTTGTCCTGAACCTTTACCCTCCACTGCTTGTGGTTGTATAAGCATAGTAGCAAACAATGGTGTAATTGTGCCTGAAAAATCGTTTCCTTGCCTTCTCATGTTTGCAAAAACCTTTTTAGTATGAGAAGGTGTATCATATTTATCATTTAAAACTGCTTTAAGATTTTCAATTTGATTGTTAAAAAATAGTTGTAAAAACTTTGGATACATTAAAAACTTTTTAGAATTTGGATCCAAGTTTCTTAACATACCATCAAAAATCAATTTAGAAAAATTAAATTTTTGATTCTTAGCCAAACATATAACTGCAGATGCTATATTAGTACCAAATTCATTCCAAGTAGTTGATTTAGAACTTAAACATTGTAAGATGGTATGAATGAGATACTTTCATTGAGGGGAAAAGAAAGATTTTTGAAAAGTAAGTTTATCAGAAAGTTTTTCATATCCCATCAATTGAAGGTTTTAAAATTTTTTAGTATTTTTGAGACAATCAATACCATCTTCATCATTAAATTGAAGATCTCTCCTCACAGATGATTATGATATTACTATTGTCTTTCCATCAACTTTGGCACGTATTTGTCTTTCATTATTGACTATTTTGATCTTTGAAGTAGACCAAAACTGCTCAATATAAGACACATAGATAGTTAGACTTACAGTTAAGGCATATCTGATAGGGCTAGCATTCAGAAAGTCTACTATCTCATCAAAATCAACATTCTCTGTGGATTTTTCCAAGTAAGCGACCATGTTGAGTTTGGGTTTGTAATTCAAAGAGTATTAAAAGATTAATAACGAATATGATGTGATCGTATGCGCTTAAATAGGTATTAAAGAAAACCTATACATGAAGTTTTCGATTTATAGTCAAAGAATACCTTCATCAGTTGTAACTCTAACGGTAACCTAGCAGTAGTAAGTAGCTTGGCAGTACTAACTTTTGCCTAGCAGTACTAACTTTTGCCTAGCAATACTAACTTTCGCCCATCAGCATTAACTTTTGAGTTACCAGTTTTAAACTCAATTTCGTTCCAAAAATCATTTCCATCATCAATGTTGATTCTCATAAGCTCTCTTTCTATTTTTATTCTCAATTTATCTCTCAGTTCTTTTTTCTCACTGAATCACTCTGTCTGTTTTTGTTTCACAGATCTCTCTTTCTGTTTTTGAACTCACTACATCTCTCATTTCTTTTTGCTTACAATTCTCTCTGTCTGTTTTTGATTTCTCTCAATTCTTTTAAGCTTACTTTTTCTCTCTATCTGTTTTTGCTTTCACTCAGTGCTCACAGTATTACTTATAACAGCAGAACTAATTATACTTACCATTAGTAAGTTAGGCCAACATCACTAACTTGAATTCCATCATTAGCTGCTATTCCATTCCCTTTCAAGCATTATTTGTGTAAAATCTGTTGCATATCAACACAAGTAACTTCCCCTTAATCAATACTTTAGGGGTTAAGCATTCTAATACTTGCAATCAGATATTGAAATCTACTAACATCAAATGCCTTTATGAGTAAATCTGCAACATTGTGATCAGTGTGAATCTTGATCACTTGAATTAATCTCTTCTCATATAAACCCCTGATAAAGTGATGTCTAATCTCAATGTGCGTAGTCTTTGAGTGAAACACTAGATTCTTAACTATGCAGATGGTGCTTTCATTGCCAATAAAAATCTTGGTGTTCATGAAGTTGTATCCATAATTAAGCAATTTATTTTGGATCTATAACACTTATCCACAACAATTTGATGCAACTACATACTCAGCTTCAGTAGTAGAGTTTGCAACTATAGTTTGCTTCTTGCATTGCCATGAAATTAATCTGCTTTCAAGAAATTGACAACCTCCTATTGTGGATTTCCTGTCTAAACTTGCACCAGCATAGTCACTATCAGTATAAGCTTCCAAATTAAATGGTGAGTCCATAGGATACCAACGGCCCAATTTAGGTTAACCTTTCAAGTATCTAAAGATTCTTTTCACAACATGAAGATGTGAAACTTTAGGTGTGACTTGAAATCTTGCACAAGCACATACAATAAACATTATATCAGGCCTTGAAGATGTTAAATACATTAATGAGCCAATCATTGATCTATATAAGTGAACATCCACATCTTTATTATTTTCATCCTTCATCAAAGGCTTTGAGGTCTCTATAGGTGTACTTGCTGTCTTCACAGTTGAAAAGCTAAACTTCTTCAAACTTTCATTCACATACTTGTCTTGACTGATGAAAATTCCATCACTTGTAGTCCTAAGAAGAAGGTAAGCTCACCCATAGAGCTCATTTGGAACTTCTTATGCATTAATTTCTCAAACTCAGTGCATAAATTCTTCTTAGTGGATCCAAAAATGATATCATCTGCATATACTTAAACTAGTAGAATATCACCTTTGATCTTTTTAATGAACAAAGTCTTATCTATTGTTCTTCTCTGAAATCTATTGTCTAATAAATAGGTAGATAAAGTTTCATACCAAGCTCTAGTAGCTTGATCTAGACCATATAATGCCTTTTCTACCTTATAAACTCTGTCAGGGAACTTTGGATCTTCAAACCCTGGAGGTTTACAGACATAAATTTCCTCTTCAATCTTGCCATACAAAAATGCACTCTTCAAATCCATCGAGTACACAACAAAGTCTTTAAATGAAGCATAGGCTAAGAACAGCCTAATTGCTTCAATCCTAGCAATCAGAGCAAAAACCTCATTATAATCTATTCCTTCTTCAGTGTAACCCTGTGCAACCAACCTAGCCTTGTTCCTGATTACAATGCCTCTTTCATCTTTCTTGTTCCTGTACACCCATTTAGTACCAATGGCTCTTTTACCATATGGTAAATCCACCAAGGTCCAAACCTGTTGTAACTTGAACTGCAGAAGCTTGTCTTGCATAGCTTCTATCCAGCTTGGATCTTTTAATGGTTAGATTACATTTTTGGGCTCTGCTTGTGATAAGAAACATGCAAACAAACAATTTTGAAAATCTTTATGGTTGATCCTCTGTTGCACTAAACTAAACATACCATGTTCAGTCACACTCTTTGTCATCCTTCTGGTTTGAGGTGCTGAATGTAAATCTCTAATGATTTGTTCAAATGGATGAATCCATGTGAAGATTCTAGGTGTTGGAAAAAACTGTCATGCTGAATGTAGCCAAAAATTGTTCCTAGTCAGCGCTCTGCACCAACACCTTCATCATCTTTTGAATAAACAATCTCTTCTAAATTAGGCATATTTAGATCATCAGCACATCCATAGACTATATTCTCATCAACAGCATTATCCTCTATGCTAGCAGTATTAACAATTGAACTAACAGTATTAATATTGTTAGTACTGTTAACACTTTCATTCTGCTCTTGATTAACTCTTGGCTCCTCTGTATTTGGCACTTCACTATCTTCATCCTCTTGATCTTCAGCATCCTTCTTTTCCTCCTCCCTGGATGGTTTGAATCCAGCATCAGGAGAATCCTTTGAGCTAGAAGAGAATGGTGGATTTTAAGTACATATAGGTAGCAGTATATACTCATGACTAGGTACTGCCTTGTTCTCAGCTTGGCCTGCATCTATACTTGCTTTGGTACCTGCATTACCATTAGTTTGATTCCCTGTAACAACTGGCTTATAATTCATAGATTTTGTTAGTGTATCAATATCAAAAAGCCATTCTGGTCCACTCCCTGCAATAGTAGGTTTATTTTTAAGAAAAGTAATGTGCAAGTTCTCTTCTACTATCCTGGTTCACTATTAAATACTCTAAATGCCTTGCTATTCATAGAGTATCCAACAAAGAATCCCTCATCAGCGTTCCCATCAAACTTACCTAGGTGGTCTAAGGTTTTAAGAATAATAACAGGACATCCAAATGGTCTCATGAATGTTATGGCAGGTTTTCTACCTAGAAAAAGTTCATAAGGGGTCTTGTTGTGAGGCTTAATTACTAATACCCTATTTTGTACATAACAAGCAGTATTAACTGCTTCAGCCCAAAAGGTAGTAGGTAACTTTGAACCAGCTATCATAGTTCTAGCAGCCTCTATTAGTGTTCTATTTTTCCTTTCGGCTACTCCATTTTGTTGTGGAGTCCTAGCAACACTAAATTCTCTCTTAATCCCTTTCATCTCACAGAACTGATTCATTTCCTTATTCTTAAATTCAGTTCCATTGTCACATCTGATTATTTTGACTTTGTGATTTATTTGATTTTCTATTCCTATTATAAAAGCCTTAAGGATTCCACTGGTCTCATCCTTAGTTTCTAAAAAGAAAACCTAACTAAATCTACTAAAGTCATTTGTGACAACTAGGCAGTACATCTTTTTCATTATACTCTTTACAAAAGTTGGACCAAATAAATTCATGTGTAACATCTGTAAAGGTTGGCTGATAAAGCTCACAGTTTTGATCTTACAAGATGCTTTATGTTGCTTTCCTTTCTGACAAGCAACACATGTGTGATCATTTTCAAAAATTTTAGAAGGTAAACCTCTTACAAGATTTCCCCTCACAACTTTGTTTATAGTTTTGAAATTTATATGCCCAAGCCTCCTATGCCAGAGATTAGATTCATCTAATGTAGCCTCTAAAAAGAGACAAGTTAGAACTCCTGAAGGAACAACATTCTTTAAGTCAACACTGTACATGTTGGTCTTTCTGGGAACTCTAATTAAGACTTGATTTTCATTAAGTAGCTTAAAGTCAGGAGACAAAACAACACATTCAGTTTCTATAAAAAGAACATTGTTCTTCTTGTCACACATTTGTGAGAGACTAAAAAGGTTAAACTTAAGCTCCTTAACAAAGTACACATCTTCAAAATCTAATTTACCTGTCCTGATTTTACCTTTACTAGTGATTTTACCTCCTTTGGTACTACCTCCAAAGGCAACAAATCCTCCATCAATTTCTTCATAATTTGAAAGGTAGGACTTGTTTCCAGTCATGTGCCTAGAGCATCGACTGTCAATGACTCATTTTTCCTGCAATTCTAGTTGTGGATTTCCCTGCACAAAAGGTAAGAGAATCAGGCTCTCTTGGGGACCCAAGCTATTACAGACTTGGATCTGCCTTGTGCATCAACATAGTCAAATCTTTTAAAGTTTATTGATGCACCATTGTGTCTGGAGACATGATCTAAAACCTTTTGTTTTGGTATCCAAATCTAACATGCTGAGGCCTAAACAGCATTAGTCTTATGTCCCTTATTATCACTTACTACTGCTTTTGGCCCAACAGTAGTAACATTTCCCTTAACAGTATTAACTTTTTCATTGAAATTACTGTTCTTATCTGTTGTAAACTTGTTAAATGGCCTTCTAACATGTGAATGTGCTCTATTAAAAACATTTGATGATGGCCTTCCACAGTTCACTGTTGGTCTTGGGTAAGCAGTATTAATTTGTTTGGCAGTATTAACTGCTGCTCTTAAAGAGTTTTGCCTAGCAGTATTAAGTATTTTAAGGCCAGATTTCATTAAGACTACTCTTGGAACAAAATTTCCTTTTGAATGAGGGTGAGTCAATCTTTGAGAATTTTGGCGATTCACCTTTCTAGCATTGTTTCATACATGTTTTTCTGCCATTTTCTTTTCATAAAAATCACAATCTTTGATTAAATGGTTAAAACTGCCACACACATAGCAAGCTTTATTTTTAAACTCAAAATTACTTCCTAATTTCTGAGTCATCAAATTATTCCAGTTTCTCTTGTTACCTCTAGGACTTTGACTGTTTTTCCTAGGGTATTTAGCTTGCTTATTATTCTCTACCTTCTCAACAGACTCCCTAGGTATTTTCACATGCTCATTAGATTTAACAAATTCTACTTTAGCAAAACTAGGTTTTCTCTGTTTAGACTTAAACTCAGTCTCATTCTCATCCTCACTGTCAGATATCCAGTCTTCAATAAGTGGTTCACTAACAGACTTAGGTTTTGACTCACTAGTCTTAACTTCACTAGTTGTAACTATAGGTACACCAGTTACCGACTCACTAAATACACAATCATCCTCATCAGCAAGTACCAAATCAGGTTTAGGGGGCATGAAGTTCCCAGTATATGGAGGGGGAATAGCATGATACCCTTCACTTGTTTTGTACTTATCATTCACCTGACTATCAAACACTTGACTATCAAACCACGCACCAGTCTTGAACTTATTACTTATTTGACTATCTAACAGTTTGCTTAGATTCTTAGATGAATTTTCAAACTTTTCTAAGGTAAGTTTTAAATCATCTCTTTCTTTTTCAGCTTTTTTGAATTTCTTTCTAAGCTCTGTTAGTGAATTATCTCTCAACATAACATCAAGTTTTCAAATCTTTATGTCCTCTTCAAAAATAGCCTCATTCTTTTTATACACATCTAGTCTAGCCTCTACAAATTCTAAACCTGCTTTATAAGCTCTTACATTTAATTGAGACTTATTAAAATCTTTTATCAGATTATCATAATGTTCTTTAAGAGTTTCATAAGATTTTAAACATGCTTTAGAACAAGTTGATACCTCAGAATCTAAGCTTGAAGAACTTGAAGAAGTATAGGCTATAAGTGCAAAGTTTGTAGGTCCTTCTTCAGCCTGGTCACTCCGGTCATACCCAAGTCCATCTTGAGCCACCAAAGCTTTTACCTTTGTTGTTTCCACTGTCACATTCCTCCTTACAGGTTATCTGTTCCTGTTCTCCCTTGGAGTCTTGCACTCCCTTACAAAGTGGCCCCTTTTATAACAGTTATAGCATTCCACCTTTGTTTTGTTAAACCCAATGGTCTCAGAACCATTGGCACCAACCTTCCTTCCAGTCTTATTTAGGAATCTTCTGGCTCTCAT
>BQNB010122776.1:0-20219 GCA_026074375.1 Tanacetum coccineum
CTTTAAGGCTTATGATATGAGCTTAATGGGCTGACCCGACCCATTAGATGGGTGCGGGTTGGCCCATTTAACATTTCTTTGATATTGACTTTGTCTTTGACTTTTGACTTTGACTTGGTTGACTTTTTTGGTTGACTTTGACTTTGATTATGACTTTTTCACGCTCTTTCCGTTCTCGTGCTCGGTTTTGTCCGTTTGGGCTTGATTTTTGTCTTTTAGTGAATATCTGATACCTGCACAATCATAAATCACAAAACATACAAATACAACGTGTTTTTGGTATATTTTGGTCATTTTAGGCATGTTTTTATAGGTAAAAGGTATGTGTAATTAAGCATATACCAATAACACTAGAGATGGAGGCAAAATAGTCGATGGAGCAATAAGAGCTTGTGGTGGAATAGGTAATTCATTATCAGTAGCATCATATGCTTGCACGACCTTCATATATGGGTCATCATAAAAAGAAGAGAAGGCTAGTGAGGCTAAAAGATATTTAGTTAAATCATCTAAAAAGTTAGAAGATGTGTTTCCCGGTGAGGCTGAGAAATAGTCCGGTGAAGCCGGGATATAGTCAAGAGAGTGTGTAGAGGAAAAAGTATCCTCAACATCGGAATCAGATAGGATAATAATAGGATGGGGGAGGGGGAAGATGTGACTATATAACAACCCAGTGGAAATAACATAAGTTATTTATATATAATAATAGTAGTGTATTATCTGCCATGGAAATTTCTTACACATACTATTCTGGAAACTGCAGTGGCACAGAGGACTTTCTTGGATGGAAAAAAGTAGTTATAGTTTAGGTTTTACCCTTGTTCTCTATAACCATGAGCTCTGATACCAATCTGTAACACCCCAATATTTGACATATAGCAGCGGAAGCTAATCTGGGGTATTACTTCATAGATCAACAGACGTAATCATAGAAAACGACTCAAAAGAGACGTTTTGGAAAATTTAGTTATCATTCAATATCATATCAGAGTTTTACAAAGGAGGTCCCAAAATCTAGAAACATAAAGTTTGAATGATAATAGTTTACCCATCTTTAAGTTTGTGCCACTCCGTGCCATTGGTTGCTCAATTACTTGAGATAAACATGCTAAAAGGGTCAACACAAAGGTTGAGTGAAATTCATAGGTTTATGTTAAACAGTTTGAATACAAGTCATCATAACAGTGAGTTACGCTGTTATACACTCATAAGTGTAATAATTGCAATGAGTACAATTATTATGGAAAATAGTGTTATTGCCCTAAGCTCATGACATCAATACGTTAACATGGAAATCACCGTAGTGACATTTAATAAAATCGAGTTTTGTAATATTAATATATATTTTTATAATTTATATAAAATTATTATATTTTATATTTTAAGTTTACAAAAATGGCAATATATACCCTTAATTTATAAACCTTTACAAGTTTAGTCCTATATATAAAAAAATATATATAATTTAAACCTTTAACTTTAAAACTTGGCAAGATAGGTCCTTATAGTTATAACTTTAAAATAATGACATTTTCAGCCCCTTTAGTTATAAATTTTAGAAAGTTACAATATATACCCCTTGCATGTAAATAATTTTCAAATCAAGTCCAAAAATCCATGCAATCTTATTTTAAGATTCCAAATGATATTTACAGGTTATAACTTATTAGAATAACTTAAAATAAGATGTTCTAACGTAACAAAAGTTTAGAAAAAGGATTTGTTAGCTAGAAAATCAAAACGGGTCGTTTTTAGGGTTTTAATAAAAACACATGGGTTTGAGAATTCAAAGCTTCAAACAAGAGTTCATATATGATCTTAAGAGTATTATGAACATTCTAATATAGATTATAAGTTTATGGAACAAGATCTAAGCTTACTTGAGCTAGAAATGGGTCGAAATGGGGTTTTCGGGTTCGTACGCCTAGTAACGACTTCAAGGGCTCATTTTTCTTGATTCTTGGCTTCTATTCTGAGCTTAGGGACTTAACTTGATTCTTCTTGGTCTGAGTTAAGACTCCATTGTTGTATATGATGAATTTTGAGGTGTGATTAAATGGTTGCTTGAATTCAGCTATATATATGGGTGAAAACCCTTTGTGCCTAAGTTTTCTTGGTGTCCAAGAGCTGTAGAGTGGTGATTAAGCGATGCTAGGTGATGAGTATTGAGGGATAGAAGACTAGCTAAGCAAGGTGGAGGGGTTTTGGGGGGTTCGGCTAGAATGAAGTGACAAGGTGGTGATGTAGACAAAGCTACTTGGTGGCCAAGTATATTAGCAAGGAGGTGATGGAGGTGCTTGCTAGGCTGCTTGGTGACATAAGGGTGAGGTCATGGAGGTGCTTGGAGGCATGAGTGGTTGGTTTTAAAAATGTGGTAATAAATGACCATAAAAGGCGGGTTGTCGTGTTGGTTCATTTTGGGTTAGGGTTTCTGGGTTAGGATTATGGGTAAGAATAAGGTTTTGGTTGGATTGAGATTAGGGATTAGGATTAAGGTTTAAGGTTAGTTTTAGGTTTAGGGTTTAGTTTTTGGTTGAAAGTGAAATTAGGGTTTAGGGTTTTGTTTTTAGGGTTTAGGGTTTTAGATTAGGGTTTAGGATGAATTAGGGTTTAGGTTTAAGGTTTAAAAGTCATGCATTAAGTGCTTGTACCTTGTACTAAGGTGGTGGTAAGAAAAACATAAGTGATTTAGGACCTGGTAAAATTACTAGTTTGACACATTTCTTGTTATTATTGAATTATAAATTGAGCTTTAGAAAGTTTATAACTTGAGTTAGGAGGCGAAAAGATATTAAAATGTTGTGTTATGATAACTTTACAACGGATTTAAGGCTTGTAACATTCTTTTATATGTATACTTACTTTATAATAGGGTTTTGATATAAACGTTAACAGTTTTTAATTGATGTTTTGTAATATCTTTTTGAAAAAGTTCGTCTATATGGATAATGTACTTGGTAAAAATGATATTAAGATATTGACTTGACATATTAGGATGTTTACTTGATATAAACATAGATAGAAATGACATTGGTAGAGGTTACGTGAGCTCGTTTACTTTAACTATGCAAGTTACGTTGCATAATGAGATAAAGGAAAAAAATTCCCTGTAAAAGGTTGTATATATATAATAGATGGATATTACAATGCATCTAATTTAATAGATGGATATTTACATTGATGAAAATTGCGGGTTGTTATAGTCTCCCTCCCTTAAAAGAAATCTTGTCCCGAGATTTAGTTGGATGCCAGAGTGATGTTTGAAAACAGATGTGGATACTTGGCACGAATTTGATCTTCGCATTCCCACGTAAATTTTGGTCCTCTTTTAGAGTTCCATCTTACTTTGACTATAGGAATACGACTTTGTTTTAGTTGCTTGACTTCTCGTTCCATGATCTCCATTGGTTCTTCCACAAAGTTGAGTTTGTCATCAAGTCGAAGCTCTTTCATTGGAATGACAAGGGATTCATCAGATAAGCATTTCTTTAGATTAGAAATGTAAAAGGTATTATGGACATTACCGAGCTCTTTAGGAAGCTTAAGTTTATATGCCACTGGACTGACTCTTTTAAGAATCTTAAATGGTCCAATGTACCAGGGATTAAGCTTTCGTCGCTTTCCAAAATGAATGACACCTTTTCAAGGTGATATTTTCAACATAACACGATCTCTAACTTGAAATTATAAAGGCTTTTGCCTTATATTGGCTTAACTTCTTTGTCGATCTCTTGCAGCTTGCAAGCGTTGTCAAATTTGCATTATCTTTTCAGTGGTTTCATGGATTATTTCTGGTCCTGTAAGTTGAACATATCCAACTTCGGCCCAGCAAACAGGTGATCTGCACCTTCGACCATAAAGTGCCTCAAATGGTGCTGCCTTGATACTGGCATGGTAATTGTTATTGTATGAGAATTCTACCAATGGTAAGTGTCTTTCCCATCCTTTTCCAAAATCTATAACACAGGCTCGAAGGATATCTTCGAGTGTTTGAATGGTTCTTTCACTTTGTCCATCAGTTTCGGGATGTTATGTCTGCACTCTTGTATAATTGAGTACCCATGCTCTTTGTAATGGATGGCAGAATTGGATGTGAACATGACTGTCACGATCGAAATGATGATATTGGACACCTTGACGGGTGGTCTATTTCTTTGATGTATAACTTTATTAAGGGTTTCCATAATCTGTCTCATCGGGTAGGAATGATAATGTGCGGATTTGGTTCGGCGTATCGAAAATGGACCCCAGTTTATATCATGTCCGTGTGTTAGGTTTTGGGCAGTTTTATGGATGAAAGCCTTTATGAATCTCTCCCATTTCCACATAGGAATCTATGGTTTGTACACAGTAAGATGATGGCTTCTGACATTTTGCCTTAAATGTAGAAATGTTTAAACTTCTGCCAACTTTTTCAGCGATGTGATTGCCTTATGTTTAGGACTCCAATATAGTTTCTTACAGATCATGATACATCTTTTCAGAATTTGGGGAATGGAAATACTCGTATTTATGGGTGACCTCATGCATGATCAAAGTTCACTCTCAGATAGAAAGAGTGGTAACCAGCTTCGGTTCTTAATACAACGAGTTCCATCAAAACATATTTCAAATGCTTTATCTATTCCTCGTAAGTTTTCAGCTTTGGTGTTTTCTTCTTAGAGTGCTTCGGTTTGAGCTTAAAGAATTTGTGAGGGTAAGTTTGAATGAATGGTCATAACTAATGATCTAACTCAAAGTGGTTTGATTTGTTCCTTCTGGCTTAAGGAATCTACTACAACATTTGCCTTTCCAGGATGGTAGCAAATTTCACGATCGTAGTCTGCAAGTATTTCTAACCAACGACGTTGTCTCATGTTCAACACTTTCTGATCAAGGATATGCTGAAGACTTTTATAATCAGTAAACACAGTACACTTTGTACCATATAGGTAGTGTCTCCAAATTTTAAGAGCGAACACAACTGCTCCTAATTCGAGATCATGAGTGGTATAGTTTTCTTCATGAGGTTTGAGTTGTCGAGATGCATATGCCATTTCTTTATTCTTGCATTAACACTGCTCCCAGGACCTTGATGGGATGCAGCACATTTAAACAAACAAAATCGTTATTATCCTTATGGTATGCTAAAGATTAGAGCTTCATAAAGCTTTTGTTTTAGTAATTGGAAAGCCGACTCTTGATCTTCGCCCCAGATATACTTTTTATTTTTCTGGGTTAATTCAGTGAAAGACTTTGCAATCTTCGAAAAATCTTTGATAAATCTCCGATAATAACCGATGAGTCCTAAGAATTGACGTATTTATGTGGGTGTAGTAGGAGATGCCTAATTCTTAACTGCTTCAATCTTGGCGGGGTCAAAATGAAATCTTTGACTATCAATTAAGTGTCCAAGAAATTGCACGATATGAATCCAGAAATCACACTTGGAGAACTTGGCATACAACTTCTCTTTTTTGAGTAATTCCAGGATTATTCTCAGATGATTTGCGTGCTCTTCTTTGTTACGAGAGTGGATGAGAATATCATCGATGAACACTATCACAAATTTATCCAAGTATGGTTTACACCCATGATTCATGAGATCCATGAATACAACAGGCGCGTTAGTTAAACCAAATGGAATCACTTGAAATTCATAATGTTCGTATCTTGTTCTGAAAGCAGTCTTGGGAATATCTTCATCCCTGACTCTCAGTTAATGATAACCTGATCTCAAGTTGATCTTTGAGTAAACACTTTGAACCTTGAAGTTGGTTCGTATAAGTCATCGATCCTGTGGTAATTGGGTACGATGCTTTACGGTAACGTTTATTCAACTCTTGCGGTAAATCGATACACATTCTGAAAAGATCCATCTTTCTTTTTTAACCATAATAAGAATGGAGCTCACCCAAGGTGAAGTACTATGGTCGCATAAAAACCTCGGTATGCCAACTATTGAAGTTGGTTAGATAGTTCCTACATTTCTGAAGGAGCTAATCAATAAGGTGCTCGGGCTACAGGTGTCCCTCCTGGAATTAAATTGATTTAAAATTCTACTTTGTCGATTACGGGTGATTAGGCCATGTAGTTCTTCAGGAAAACTCTTCTAGGAATTCTCTGACTTACGGTTTGTCTTTCTAGTCGTTCTTCGTCTTGAATTCTTTTACCATTATTTGGGCTACGTAATCAGACATTCCAACTAGGATATATACCTTTCGGTGTTTATAAGGATCGGAGATTTAGTCAGGCCATCACCCCCACCCCCCCACTCTTTTACTTTGTTCACCTCAAATGATTAATGTTTCACCGTCGATGGGAATGTGGACGACTTTCTCGTCACAGATGATCCTAGTATGATACTTGGATAACCAATCCATACCAATAACGACGTCGAAACTACCGAGTTTAATCAACATAAGATCAATTTTGAAAGGTTGGTTTAACAAGGTCAGGATTGCACCCTAAATAACGGTGTTTGTGCTTACTAAGTTTTTGTTAGCCATTTCGATATCGTAAAAGGTATCTATTGTAATGGGTGGAATATTTAGCTTAGAGGCAAGAGATATGGATACAAAGCTTTTATCAGCTCCAGAATCAAATAATACTCTAGCTAGATGTTGGTTTAGAAGGAACATACCCGTGACTAAGTTCGGGTCTTGATAAGCATTCCTATCTCTTAGCATGTAGGCTCTTCCCTGGGCATTGTTGGTGGTGGTCTTTCGGCACTCATTTGCATAATGCCCTTTCTCTCCACAGGCATGACAAGTAACTGTCACTGGTAGCAGATTACTTCCAGTGGCTGGCCCTTTCGTTCTACTGTTCTTAGTTCAGATGGCCCACCTTGTTGACAAATATTACACTTAACAGTTGCTATAAAGGGTCTGTGTGAGGCAGAATGCATTTCTTTCACAAGGGCGTTTTCCAGTATATCCATATATTTTCAGTTGGGGTAGGTTGCAGCATAAGCACTGATGGTTTCATTGTCTTCTGTTATGTTGTGTTGGACATTTTTGTAGCGGTTGTTGGTGTTGGTGTTAGGTAGTTGTTGTTATTATGTGTGGTAGTTGTTGTAGTTGAAAGTTCTTCTGTCGTCAAACTTTGTTGTGCGATCAATTGATATTTGCACCAGAAGTTGTGCTTATGTTTATGATCCAATAGCCTTGGGCAATGTTAATGGCTTCCTCTAGAGTTTGAGGCTTTGAGGCACGGTGGTAAGCGGGTATCATTCCCTTCAATTATTCGACGGCATCCATATTGAATACTTCTATCATTTTCTCAGAATCTGGCACCATAGTGGGACACAAGGTTGCCAATTCCTGGAATCTTCTCACATATGTCTTGAGATCATTCCCCTTCACAGTCAGATGGTAAAATTCGTCTTCCATCTTCTGGACCTTAGTTCGGGAACAATACTTATTTATCAAAAGCTTCTTGAATTCAATCTAGGTAATCTTGTAAGCTTCTTCTATCCCAATAGGTTGGGCAAAAGAATTCCACTAGGATAGAGCTTCTTCAGTTATAGTACCAATAGCAAACTTTACCTTGCAGTCTTCGATACAGTTGCTATGGGAAAACACTGATTCAGTTCTTTCAAACCAGCAGATGAGACCAATAGCGCCTTCCGTACCTTTGAAGTTGATAGGTTGGCAGCTCATGAACTCTTTGTAGCTATATTTTCTTGTCACATGAGCTTCTCTTGGTCTGGTGGTATTATCAGTATTTGCCATGTTAGCGGCTTGTGCTTCCAGAGCGGTGGTAACACTGTCAGCAACTAGTTTCCTGATGGCAGCCTGAGTCATGGCTGGTGCTTTTTAGATGTTGTTTCTCCTCGTTAGGAGCATTTTATCTACTTAAGATAAACACGTAATAAGAATGATATCACTAAGTCTTTAAAAATTGATTTAAAGTTCATAAAATAAAACTTTTGTCTCCAATAGTTTTTTCGAAATCATTGATAATTCATATCTTTATAAAGTATCTAATGATTTATTTAGAGCATCTTGGTATGATTCATAACGTGGTGACGGAGATGATGATATGTAGTGAAAGTTGTTTTGGGTTGGTATTATTCTGGAGGAATATACGTTTGTTTGCTGGGCGGGTATATTTTCTATTTTAATTAAGGTTCACTCCTAAAAATTATGAAACAACAAAGCGTATTTCGGGTTGCCTTTGTAGTATATCATGAAACAACTTGCCTTTGATTGTACATAGTCAAAAATTTGAAAGTGTTGTTATTATTACCTCACATCTCGTGGACTAGGTTAAAAGATATAAATCAGTATCTTTTCTAGTAGTTCGATGTCCTTTCTGGATAGTTTTGTAGTTCATTAGATTGCTTCAGAAGAAGACTTTCCTTGTCTTGTTGCGTGACGGACTTGATTTATTCGATGATTTGTTCTAGATTAGCAATCATGAATCGGCTTGAGCTTTTATTGTTGTTATTTCCATTTGCTTTCTTTGATGTTTAGCAATTCGAGCATTGAGTGCTTTTAGAGTTCAGATTCCAATAGTTGTCGAAATCGTGTTGTATAATCTCCCGACCTTTTCCAGAGACCTATCTATTTTGTTTCTATGTGCTCATGCGGTCGAAGAGAGTTCATCCATATGATTTAGGTCTTGCCTCAATTTGTTCCTCGTGACGTTTCATCTTGTCTTATGTGAGCTTTCTCCCATTCTTAAATTCTTGAGGTAAGGATGATGGAGTATAATTGGTTATGGCCTTGTTTCTTAGGTGACAATAATTTTCCGGAAGAAAGAATTCTTGAGGTTTTAAAATTAGTGATAGCATTGTAGATGGATGGCAAATAGTTGGTGGTGGAATAGGTTTTCCTTTAGCATAATTATGCATGCTCATGACCTTCTAAAGGGGTAATCATGATGAAAAAGTGAAAGAGGTTGGTGAAACTATTAGAACTACACCAATTGAGTTATTTGAAGAGCTTAGGAATAAGTTTTTCCTGGTGAAGCTAAGGACATTGTCCGGGGAAGCACCAGGGATTTAGTATGGAATGTTAAAGGAATAAAATGCATCCTCAATTACGAAGTAGGGATGGTTGGGAGAAGACATCACTCTGTTAACTACTTAGTAGTAAATTACATAAGTTATTTAATAATAGTTAATAGTTATGTATCTTTAATTACTATTCTGGGAAAAAGTCCTAGTGGCACGAAGGACTTTCTTGGATGGAAAACGAAAAGTAGTTATAGTTAAGGTTTTAACCTTGTTCTCTATAACCGTGGCTCTTGATACCAATCTATAACACCCCCATTTTTGACATATAGTAGCGGAAGCTAATCTGGGTTATTATTTCATAGT
This sequence comes from Tanacetum coccineum, assembly GCA_026074375.1. NCBI lineage: Eukaryota > Viridiplantae > Streptophyta > Magnoliopsida > Asterales > Asteraceae > Tanacetum > Tanacetum coccineum. Next base: position 9,305 of record BQNB010122776.1, read on the forward strand.
ACAACAGTCATAATCATAGAAAATGACTAGAAAGAGGCGTTTTTAAAAGATAAGTTATCATTCATTATTTCATCAGAGTTTTTACAAACAGAGGTCCCAAAATCTACATAAAAACATAAAGTTTGAATGTTAACAGTTTTGCCATCTTCAAGTCTGTTGCCAACTAGTGCCAATAAGAGTTCAGTTACCTGAGGAATCTAAGATAAACATGCTAAAAAGAGTCTACACAATGGTTGACGTAAATTCATAGGTTTATACTAAATAATGTGATTTCCATTCTTCTTGAGTGGGTTACGTTGTTATACACCAATAAGTGTAATAATTGAAATTGAGTGCTTTATTATGGAAAACAGTATAATTGTGTCCAAGCTCTTGGCACTCAATCTAAACTTGTGTAATATATCAATAATGTATTATATAAAGATATGGGACCTCGTTGTAGGTAATTGTCATAACCTCTCGTGTTTCTAATATAGTGCGTTTGGTTACTATCCGGTAAAAACAAACGGGATTTCGTCAAATACCCAATAGGCCTATTCACAATATTCAGTTCACTCGCATCGTGATTATATGGTCCATCGGATGCGATGGGGGTCTTGGCTTATAGGGACCTTACACAACAGATGCAATTATATCCCAGATAGCGTAACATTTAGAAAACTACTTGTTTTCTAGTTTATGCATGTATCCCCCTAAGGTTTATGAAATAGATGAATGTTAAAAGTTGAGGCTATGAACTCTCATTAACAGTATACGGAAATCTGATTGATGGCAAAAAGTATATCAAGTGAAAGTACGGCTTCGGCACCGCTAACCTGGGGTGATAGGTCAAGTCTTAGTGTGATAGTTTATGTTTTAAAACTTCATAAAGTTTAACGTATATCTTTAATTTATTAAATTATGGAAATATTGTATTGTTGTTCGGGCTATCATAATACAGAGGCCACGTAGTATCGTTTGAGGAGCCAGGGCACTTTAAATCGTAAACCCAGCAAACTCGTCGAAAAAAAAAACTCAAATGAAACCATCATATGAAATTCCTAGTAACGAGATACGATAAATTTTATGTTTATTCAAAAGTTCGTTGATGATATATAATGTTAAATATATAACGAAATAATGCGTCACTTTATGATTATTACGTATAGATGTGTAGGGTTTTTAATTAAATCAAGTTTTATAATATTAATATATATTTTTATAATTTAAATAAAAATATTATTTTTTATATTTTTAAGTTTGCAAAATTAGCAATATATACCCTTGGTTTATAAACTTTTACTTCCTTTATATATAAAGTATATATAATTTAAACCTTTAACTTTGAAACTTGGTAAAATAGGTCCTTATAGTTATAACTTTAGGATAATGACATTTTCAGCCCTTTTAGTTATAAATTTCAGAAAGTTATGATATATACCCCTATCATAGAATAGAATATTTTGCAAAACATGTCCAAAAAAGTCATGCAAGCTTATTTTAGGATTCTTAATGATATTTTCAGGTTATGCTTATTTAGAATAAGATAAAATAAGATGTTTTCTAACGTAACAAAAAGGTTAGAAAAAATGATTCGTTAGCTAGTAAATCATAAATACGGGTTCGTTTCTAGGATTTTAACCAAACACATGGGTTTAAGGATTCAAAGGTTATAACGTGAGGTCTCATATATGATCTTATGTGTATTCTGAACTTTTCTAATACGAATATAAGTTGTGGGAACAATATATCTTAGGCTTAATTGAGCTAAAATGGGTCAAAATGGGTTTTGGGTTCGTACGCCTAGTAAGTAATGACTTCAAGGCTTTGTTTTTCTTGCTTCTTGGCTTCTATTATGAGCTTAGGGACTTCTCTTGATCTTCCTTGGTCTGAGTTAAGACTCCATTTGAGAGTGTATGAGTTTCTTGAGGTGTGGTTTGACATTGGTTGCTTGGTTCGGAACTATTTATAGGGCGCGTTTCAAAGAGATTTAGTGCCCACAAGTTTTCTTGTTGTTTGGTGTCATATGCTATTTAAGGTGATTCATAGGAAGTAGCATGATGAAGTAATGGAGCTAGAGGTGTAAATTTGAATGGGTGGAGGGTGTTGGATATGTCACACGGCTTGAAAAGAAAACATCGGAGGTAAACTAAAGTACTTGGTGGCCAAGTTTATTTGCAAAGGAGGTGGATGGTGGTGCTTGTTAGGCTGTGCTTTGGGTGGTAACATAAGGGTGAGGTCATGGAGGTGTTTGGATGAGTGGTTGGTTTAAAAATGGGTAAAAATGACATAAAAGGGGGTGTCGTGTTTGGTTCATTTCGGGTTAGGGTTTAGGGTTAGGATTAAGGGTAGATTAAGGTTTAGGATTAGTGTTAGGATTAAGATTAGGGCTTAGGATTAAGGTTTAAGGCTTAGTTTTAGGTTAAGGGTTTAGTTTTAACGTTTAGGGTTTTAAAATGAAATTAGGGTTTAGGGTTTTGTTTTTAGGGTTTAGGGTTTTAGATTAGGTTTTAGAATGATTTAGGGATTAGTTTTAGGGTTTAGAAGCCATACATTAAGTGCTTGTACCTTGTACTAAAGTGGTAGTAAGAAACCAAAGTGATTTAGGAGGTAAAATGACCTAATTTGACTTTCTTGCATTATTGACTTGTTCATTGAGCTTTAGAAAGTTGTAACTTGATTTAAGAGGGAAAGGATATTCAAATATTATGTATTGTACACTTGTACGCATGCTTGAAGGCTTGCACATTCATTTTATATGTATACATTACATATAATTAAGGTTTTGAGCACACGTTATGTTTATTGTTGTTTTGAAATAACGTTTTGAAAAGTACGTTAAATGGATAATGTACTTAGTAAAATGATATTAAGATATAGACTTGACATATTAGGATGTTTACATGATATAAACATAGATATAGATGGCATTGATAGAGGTTGCGTGAGCTCGTTTACTTTAGAAATGTAAACTAGGTTACATAATGGAATGGAATAAAAACGAAAAATATTCCCGTGAAAAAGGTTGTACTTAATATAGTAAGTAGATATTACATTGGTGAAATTACTGGAAAATTATGAGTTGTTATAGTCCCCCAACCTTACAGAAATCTCGTCCCGAGATTTAGTTGAGTGATGAAGTGATGGTTTGGAAATAGAAGTCCTTAGTTTTTGCAGTCCCTGGTCAGATGACCCACTTTGTTGCAAGTCTGACACTTGACAGTGCAAACTCCTGTGTGATGCAGGGTGCATCTTGTACATAAAGGAAGGTTTCCATGGTACCTTTTGTTTTCAGTATACCTTTAGTTCCAGTTGGGGTGGCAACAATAAGTTCTGATAGTTTCTGCCTTCATTTCTCTTCTGCTGTTGGTGGTAATCATTATTACGGTTGTGATTGTTGTGGTTATTTTGATAGTTGTCGTTGTTGTGATTGTTGGAATGGTTATTGTTGTTGCGATCATTGGGGTAATTGTTGTTGTCGGTGGTGTTTCTTCTATCCCCAAACTTTCTTTTGTGATCATTGGTTTCTTGCGCAGAATTGTGTTTTATTACCTGCTCTATCAACCTCTAGGTTATGGTAATGGCTTCCTTCAGAGATTGAGGTTTTGAAGCAGTAACATTTTATTCAATACTTTTGGGTAATCCCCAGATAAAGACTTCCATAATCTTCTCGGTGTTTGGTACCATGTTTGGGCATAAGACTGCTAATTCCTAGAATCTTCTAACGTAAGTTTTAAGATCATTTCCTTTCACAGCCAAGTTGTAAAATTCATCTTCCATTTTCTTGACTTTAGTTCGACGACAATACTTATTGGTCAAGAGCCTTTTCAATTCGATAGGTGATCCTGTTGGCTTGTTCTATCCCAATAGGTTGGGCGTATGCATTCCACCAGGACAAGGCGTCATCGGTTAGAGTACCAGTAGCAAATGTCACTCTGTCTTCCTCGACACACTTGCTACGAGAAAATACCGATTCAGTACGTTCAAACCAGCGGATGAGGCCAACAGCTCCTTCCGTACCATTGAAATAGGAAGGTTGACAACTCATAAACCCTTTGTAGTTACTTATTACATTCCTATTGGTATTTGCCATGGTAGCAGCTTGTGCTTCCAGAGCTGCAGCAATACCATCAGTAATCAGTTGCCGGATGGCAGCCTGAGTCATAGTTGGTGTTTCAGATGTTGATGTTCTCTTGGGAGGCATCTATTAATATATACAAGACAACATAGAATAAGAACCCATAAAATGATATAGTCATATCACAAGTTAAGGTATGAAAATTATAATACAAAGACTTGTGATCATTCTTTGATATTACATTGCAGGATATAACAGAAAATTTTGGAATTTAAGACTTCCAGAGATAGATACAGAGATAATGGAGTGAGTGATCCAATAGAAGGCTTAGTGTTTCTAGGTACAAAGGTTTGAGAAAATCAAATAGTAAGAGAATCATAGTAATCCCGGATAAAGATATAAGTCATCATACTACATGATATAGGATAGATAAATTTGACATACACAATTAGTATTATGAAACAACGAGGTATAACGGAATCACCACTGTATAAATAACTTATCTATATAGTTTACATAGAAAAATTTGATAAGTGTCATTATTCATACATCTAGTGGTTGGATTCTAGAAAGTTGTAAACGACACAGATCTAATCTGGTGGTTCTCCCTTGTTGTTTTTGAGTTCTTGGATCTTGTTTAGAAGACTCTTGAACCTGGATGTCCTCAATGATTATTTCCAGAGATGAACATTATAACAAGTATCTGACTCATCAGGTTCCTCGGGGACTGGTTTACTTCCCAGTAGTCGCGGTATGATCCATAATGAGTTATCTAACTCTGCTAAGATAGACTCATCAAATGGATAGTCTGGTGGTGCTGTAGTTGACCTAATCGGTGATGAAGATCCTACTGATAAATATGGAGATACTGGAATGGGTGATTCAACAAGAGTCTTAGTGTCTTTAGGTGGTGAAATATCCTCGGGAGGAAAGAAATCTCGGGAATAGTCCGGTAAAGTCGGGGTATAGTTAGGAGCATTTGTAGAGGAAAAAGCACCCTTCACATCATAATCAGAAGGGATAGAAAGGCGGGTGTACTCGTAGATTCTGTGTTAAACTGTTTTGAGCAGGGTGGTTGTAGTCTCTTTTTCTTATTTTTCTTGTTTACTGTAGAACTGCTTAATAGTGCTTATTTGTTACCTATATTTGCTTATTTATGTTTATCATGATGTTTAGTGCTTATTTTGCTTAGTTGTTAGTTTAAAAGTGACTTGTGCACATTTCTTAGTTAGTACTGGTAGTTAAAACTGTTAGTACTGTTTGTTAGGAGTTAAAACTGTTAGACTGATTTAGCTTATTTAAGTGCTTATTATTGACTTTTTAATCTGTTATATGTGCACATAATTTGTTATATGATGAATCTGTTTTTAACAAACGAGGATCAAATCAGCTTGAATTAAAGAAGAGAAAAATGATTTTTGGAAACTTTAAGGGGGTGTTTGGGACGAGTAGTTCTAACCCATAGTTAGTACTGCTGGTTCTATTTTTGGTATTTTTAAAGCTAAGCAGTACTAACTCCGAGTTAGTATTGGTAGTTAAAACTGTTAGTACTGTTGGTTCATTATTGCTTATAGCTTATCATTTCTGCTTATTTAAGATTTCCTTAGCTTTTTAGAGTAGATTAAACCCATTTTCCTTTAGTGTCTTTAGTAGAGCTTACTTTAGTTATTTTCCTTTTCAAATCAATTGTATTAGTTATCAGTTTGTAGATTTTAGTTATCTTGCAATATAGGGGGTTTTGTTATTGTTGCTTATTCTTATGCCTGAGTGCTTATTAGGGGTAGTTAAATATCTGTTTTAGCTTATTTGCTTATTTCTTGTTTCATTGTGTCTTGTTAAAGCTAGCAGTACTAACTTAAAGCTAGCAGTACTAACTCCAAGTTGTAATCGGTTGTTAAATTGCTGTATGTTGCTTAGTATATGCTAAGTTTCTCTTGCTTAATTTAGCGTTAATTGCTTGGTGAATTTGTCTTATTAGAGGTTAGCTCTAGCTTATTTTGGTTTGTCTTGAGCTTATTTGAGCTTATTTGTGTCTTAGTATAAAAGTTTCAAGTGTTTTTACCATTCCTAGCCTTTATGCCTGCTCTAGCTTGTTTTCCCTGCTTATCTTTTCTTGCATTTGCTTATTAGGTTTAGTGCCCAAATCATATCCTTGTGATATTCAATCATCGATTATCAATTCGTCATTCGATTTTCCATTCAAGCCTCGTTGGGACATAACGACCCGGAAACACTCTATACTACTTCCGGTTTCATTGATTTTGTGGATCCTGATCCTTGTTATATATTTATATCTATTTATATTTATTTATATATAAAAAGGAGTAAGATCACGCGAGTCAGTAACAAATGTCACTATGTCTTCCTCGACACACTTGCTATGAGAAAATACCGATTTAGTACGTTCAAACCAGCGGATGAGGCCAACAGCTCCTTCCGTACCATTGAAATAGGAAGGTAGACAACTCATAAACCCTTTGAATTTACTTATTACATTCCTATTAGTATTTTCCATGGTAGCAGCTTATGCTTCCAGAGCTGCAGCAATACCATCAGCAATCAGTTACCAGGTGGCAGCCTGAGTCATAGTTGGTGTTTTTGATGTTGATGTTCTCTTGGGGAGGCATATATTAAATATATATTGTATATATCAAGACAACATAGAATAAGAATCTATAATATGATATAGTCATATCACAAGTTAAGGTATGAAAATTCTCATTATAATACAAAGACTTGTGATCATTCTTTGATATTACATTGCAGGATATAACATAAAATTTTGGTTTTAAGACTTCCAGAGATTTTTTTTAAGGGGGGGGGGAATACAGAGTAATGAGTGGAGTGATCCAATAGGAGGCTTAGTGTTTCTAGGTACAAAGGTTTGAGAAAATCGGATGGTAAGAGAATCATAGTAATCCCGGATAAAGATATAAGTCATCATACTATAGGATATAGGATAGACAATTTCGACATAACTATTGGTATTATGAAACAACGAGGTATAAACGAAAATCATCACTGTATAAATAACTTGTCTATATAATTTACATAGCAAAATTTGACAAGTGTCATTATTCATACATCTAGTGGTTGGATTCTAGAAAGCTGTAAACGACACAGATCTAATCTGGTAGTTCTCCCTTGTTGTTTTTAAGTTCTTGGATCTTGTTTAGAAGACTCTTGAACCTGGATATCCTCAATGATTATTTCTAAAGATGAACATTATAACAAGTATCTGACTCATCGAGTTCCTCAGGGACTGGTTCACTTCCCAGTGGTCGTTGTATGATCGATAATGAGTTATCTAATTCTATGAAGATAGACTCATCAAAGGGATAATCTTATGGTGATGTAGTGAACCTTAACTCGGTGATGAAGTTTTACTGATGAATGATAAGATATTGATATGGTTGATTCAACAGGAGTCTCAGTGTCTTTAGGTGGTGAAATATCCTTGGGAGGAAAGAAATCTTAGGAATAGTCTAGTGAAGTCGGGGTATACTTAGGAACATTTGTAGAGGAAAAAGCATCATCCATATCGTAATCAGAAGGGATAGAAGGGTGGGTGTATGAAGACATGCTGTATAACAACCCAGTGGAAATAACATAAGTTATTTATATATATAATATAATAGTAGTGTATTATATGCCATGGAAATTTCTTACACATACTATTCTGGAAACTGCAGTGGCATGGAGGACTTTCTTGGATGGAAAAAGTAGTTATAGTTTAGGTTTTACCCTTGTTCTCTATAACCATGAGCTCTGATACCACTCTGTAACACCCCCATTTTTGACATATAGCAGCGGAAGCTAATCTGGGGTATTACTTCATGGATCAACAGACATAATCATAGAAAACGACTCAAAAGAGACGTTTTGGAAAATTTAGTTATCATTCAATAAATCAGAGTTTTACAAATGGAGACAGGTCCCAAAATCTAGAAACATAAGGTTTGAATGATAACAATTTAGCCATCTTCAAGTCTGTGCCACTCCGTGTCATAAGTTGCTCAATTACCTGAGATAAACATGCTAAAAGGGTCAACACAAAGGTTGAGTGAGATTCATAAGTTTTCAGTTGTAATAGTTAAGTACAAGTTTAATAGTGGGTTACGTTGTTATGCACCCATAAGTGTAATAATTGCGATGAGTATAATTATTATGGAAAATAGTTTGAATATACAAGTTATCATAGGTGGTAATAATTGCAACACATACAATTATCATAGAAAACAGTATTATATTATTGCCCTAAGCTCATGAATCACATATTTACACTCAATATAACCGGGAGCCTCTATCCAAAGACATACAGGGAGCTACTACCCAAAGAGATACTGGGAGCTATTACCCAAAGAGATACTAGGAGCTACTACCTAAAGAGATACTGTGAGCTACTACCCAAAGAGATACTGGGAGCTATTACCCAAAGAGAGACTGGGATGTCTTATGGGAAAATGGAGGTAACTTAGGTAATAATATATCAGGATAGTATATAGTTGGAAAAACACTTGTATTCATAGTTTATAGCATGAATCCCCCACGGGATTTAGAAAACATATAAAGATGGGACTATTCATAGTGATGGAACCATATTATATATCAAAATCACTTATGTTTAATTTGTATAAAACAAGCATGTATCCCCTTTGCGGGTTTATAAAACATGTAAATAAGTAAAGGCGAGGCTATGAACTTCACAATATCGGTTTTAAGTACTTGTGTATATTAAAAACAATTGAGCATGTATCCCCCTTACGGGTTTATAAAACATTCAAAAGATTGAAATGCGAGGCTGTGAACTCACCTTAATAGTATCGGGAAATCTGATTGATGGCAAAAGTATAATAGGTGAAAGTAACGGCTTCGCCAGGCAACCTGGGGTAATATGTCAAGTCTTAGTGTGATGTTTTAACGTAACATGTGCAAGCTTATTTTAAGGTTCTAAATGATATTTGCAGGTTATAGCTTATTATAATAATCAAAAATAAGATGTTCTAACGTAACAAAAAGTTTAGAAAAAGGATTCGTTAGCTAGAAAATCAAAACGGGTTGTTTTTAGGGTTTTAATCAAAAACACATGGGTTTGAGGATTCAAAGCTTCAAAAAAGAGTTCATATATGATCTTAAGAGTATTATGAACATTCTAATATAGATTATAAGCTTATTGAATAAGAACTAAGCTTACTTGAGCTAGAAATGGGTCGAAATGGGGTTTTTTGGTTCGTACGCCTAGTAACGACTTCAAGGGCTCCTTTTTCTTGATTCTTGGCTTCTATTTTAAGCTTAGGGGCTTCACTTGATCCTTCTTGGTCTGAGTTAAGACTCCATTGTTGTACTTGATGAGTTTTGAGGTGTGGTTTGAAAGGGTTACTTGTTTCGGCTTATATAGTGCTCAAAACACTTGGTGCCCAAGTTTTCTTGATGTCTAAGGGTCAAGGGCTGTAGAGTGGTGATTAAGGGAGGGCTAGTGATGAGTAAGTTGGGCTAGGAAACTAGATATGAAAGGTGGAGTGGTGTGGAGGATGTTCGGCTAGAAAAGGATGACAAGGAGGTAATGAGACAAACTTGGTGCTCAAAGGTGATGATAGAGGTGCTTGTAAACTACTTGGGTGGCTACTCGATGATTTCATTCAGGTGCTTGAGGTGCTTGGTTGCTTAAAAATGGGTAAAATGAAGAAAAAGGGGTGTCGGGTTCATTTTATTTCGGGTTAGGGTTTAGGGTTTTAAAATGTGGATTAGGGTTAGGATTAGGGATAGATTAGGGTTTAGGATTAAGTTTTAGGGCTTTGTTTTAAGGTTTAGGGTTTAGAAGTCATGTATGAAGTGCTTATACCTTGTGTTAAAGTGGTGGTAAGAAACCAAAGTGATTTATGAGGTAAAATGACCTAATTTGACGTTCATGCATTATTGACTTGTACATTGTGTTTTAGAAAATTATAACTTGATTTAGGAAGGAAAAGATATTTAATTGTTGTGTATTGATACTTGTATACATGCTTTAAAGGCTTGCACATTCATTTTATATGTATACATTACATATAATTACGGTTTTAACGTAAACGTTTACGTTTAAAGCTTGTTTTGATATAACGTTTTGAAAAGTACGTTAAATAGATAATGTACTTGGTAAAAATGATAGAGGTTGCGTGAGCTCGTATTCTTTAGAAATGTAAACTAGGTTACATAATGGAATGGAATAAAAATGAAAAATATTCCCGTGAAAAAGGTTGTACTTAATATAGTAAGTAGATATTACATTAATGAAAATACTAGAAAATTACGGGTTGTTATAATCTCCCAACCTTACAGAAATCTCATCCCGAGATTTAGTTGAGTGATGGAGTGATGGTTTAGAAATAGAAGTCCTTAGTTTTTGCAGTCCCTGGTCAGATGACCCACGTTGTTGCAAGTCTGACACTTAACAGTGCAAACTCATGTGTGATGCAGGGTGCATCTTGTATACAAAGGAAGGTTTCCATGGTACCTTTTGTTCCCAGTTAGGATGGTAGCATAAGTTCTGATAGTTTCTTGGCTTCTATTCTGCTGTTGGTGGTAATCATTATTACGGTTGTGATTGTTGTGGTTATTTTGATAGTTGTCGTTGTTGTCATTGTTGGAGTGGTTATTGTTGTTGCGATCATTGGGGTAGTTTTTGTTGTCGATGGTGTTTATTCTATCCTCAAACTTTCGTTTGTGATCATTGGTTTCTTGCGCATAATTATGTTTTTTTTACCTGCTCCATCAACCTCTGGGTTATGGTAATGGATTCCTCTAGAGTTTGAGGCTTTGAAGCGGTAACATTTCCTTCAATACTTCCGGGTAATCACTCAATAAAGACTTCCATAAGCT
>BQNB010122778.1:0-20219 GCA_026074375.1 Tanacetum coccineum
TAAAAGATCAACTTTAAGAACTTCTAGAACGTGGTTTATTCGACCAAGTGTATCTCCATAGGGCGCGCCAGTTTTATTTATGAAGAAGAAGGATGGTAGCATGAGGCTGTGTATTGATTATAGGGAGCTGAATCGTATTATAATTAGAAACAGATATCCACTACCGCGAATCGACGATTTTTTTAATCAGCTTAAGGGTGCAAAGTTTTTCTCAAAGATTGATATGTGGTCAGGTTATCATCAGCTACGTGTAAGGGAGCAGGACGTTTCTAAAACAGCCTTTCGCACTCGTTATGGTCATTATGAGTTTCTTGTAATGTCGTTTGGATTGACCAATACTCCGACTGTTTTTATAGACTTGATGAATGGTGTCTTTCATGAGTACTTGGACAAATTTGTCATAGTTTTCATTGATGACATATTGGTGTATTCAAAGACGAGGGAGGAGCATGAGGATCATCTTTGTATTGTGTTGGAAATTTTGCGTCAGAAGAAGCTTTATGCAAAATTCTTGAAGTGTGACTTTTGGTTGGGATAAGTGGCTTTCTTGGGTCATATTGTATCAGCCGATGGTATTACTATGGATCCTGCTAAGGTTGAGGCTATCACTAAATGGCCAAGACCGACGACGATGACCGAGGTTAGAAGCTTTTTGGGGCTTGCGGGTTATTATCGAAGATTTGTGGAAGGTTTTTCACTTCTTGCTTTACCTTTGACGAAACTTATGCGGAAAGGAGAGAAGTTTGTTTAGAATGAAGAACGAGAGAAGAGTCTTGAAGAACTGAAAATGAGATTAGTGTCTTCTCCCGTACTTACTCTTCCTTCTGGAACAGGCGGATACCAAATTTATAGTGATGCGTCGAAGAAAGGTCTTGGCTGCGTTCTTATGCAACATGGTAAGGTTATCGCTTATGCATCAAGAGAACTGAACCCATATGAGGTGAATTATCCAACACATGACTTGGAGTTGGCAGCAATTGTTTTTGCTCTTAAGATTTGAAGGCATTATTTGTATGGGGAAACTTGTGATATCTTCACCGATCATAAAAGCCTCAAATATATTTTTACTCAAAAGGAGTTAAATATTAGGCAAAGGTGTTGGTCGGAACTTCTCAAGGATTACGACGCAAATATACAGTATTATCCCGGCAAGACTAATATGGTAGAAGATGCACTTAGTAGGAAGAATTCTAGAATTATGGCTTGTCTCAAAATTCAACCCGAGATTTATCAAAGATTTAGAGCTCATGGAAGTCGAGTTAGTTGTTCGTGGTTCTAAAGGTTATATAGCTAGCCTTAAGATTGAACCTAACCTTATAATGCGGATTAAGGAAGCTTAGAAGGAAGATGGTGAACTATGGTCGGTGGTACAAAATTTAAAAGAAAGTAAGCAGGCAGAATTTCGGGTAGACGATCATGGTATGATATGGTACGATAATAGATTATGTGTTCCTGACGATTCCTCTCTTTGAGAAGCTATTTTGGCTGAGGCACATTGTTCTCCTTTCTCTATTCATCCTGGTTCTACAAAGATGTATAGATATTTGAAGCAAAATTTTTGGTGGAATGGTATGAAACAGGACGTGGCTAGATTTGTGGCAAAATGCTTAACGTGTCAACAAGTTAAAATTGAACATCAACATGCAAGTGGTCTTCTTCAGCCTTTAGATATTCCAACTTGGAAGTGGGAACAAATTTCCATGGACTTTGTAACGAGGTTACCTCGCACCTTTAAGAAGAATGATGCAATTTGGGTTGTAGTTGATAGGTTGACCAAGTCGGCTCACTTTTTGCCTATTCAGCAAGGGTACTCCGGTAGCAAGTTGGCAGAGATATTTCAGCAAGAGATTATTCGGTTACATGGCACACCTGCTTCGATCGTGTCTGATAGAGATCCACGGTTCGCTTCACGGTTTTGGGAAGGTTTGCTTGGGAGAACGAAGAAATGATGCGGACCGACTATCCACATTTCTTTTCGTGATTTGGTACGTTCCCGTTTATGATTCAACATTAATTTCGGGGTCGAAATTTTCTTTTTAGAGGGGAAGAATTATAATACCCTAACTATTATTTTATACAAATAATAACTACAGATATTGACGCAACTATAGTGTAGACAAATTAATAGTAGAACATATATGACTTGGGTTAAACGGGTATTAATATTCAGATAACAAAGTATATATAATACAATAAATCAAAAGAATTCAAACTATACTTGGATATTCCAAATTACTCGGTCAATAACAACTTCTCCTCATCCCATATTTATCGACTACTCTGTTAATCCACGACCCTCATATATGTGATCCATACTCATTTCTTTCAGAAAATCACAACCTAAAACCTAAACAAATTCTAAACACACAAAGGCGTCTGCAAAAATAGATTCGCGTAAGTGTTGGTACTGGTAGTGCTCGTGTTCTGAATACGTGTCAAAAGTTCTAGTTCGTTTGTTTTGGTTCGAGTTCTGTTTGGGTTTTGGTTCGTAGTTGGATTCAATTTCAATTCGGGTGAAGGAATAAGGTTTTGGTTCGAGAGCTAGTTGTCTTAGTTTCGTGACGGGTACGTGTGTAGCTGTTGGTGTACGCGTGGGTTTCGGTTTCGATCGTACCTCGTTAAATTTGGGTGTTCGTGTTCGTAATTGTGTACGTGTGTATTCGGTTTCAGTTGCGACCTATCGTCTTTCCTGGAGGTATTTTTTTTATCTGCAAATCATAAACGTATCAGTACATGTAATGATAAGAAATCTTGTTAATCAGTATACTCTATATCAAAGCAGAATGTAAGAAATCACAATGATTGATGGATAATGATTCCATGTTAGACTGCTTGAAACAAATAAAAATATGTAACATGAATATTCATAAGTTCTAATGTGAGGGTGGACATAGGTCTAGTAAAAGAGGTTGAATACAGTTTTTCTAAAAAGAATAGAATCAATCAAATATGTATAATACAAACTGAGATGAAACTTTGCATGCATGAAATGTTTAACATATTTGGTATTTAAATATAATGTATGATAATAAAACTTCAAATTCATATACAGATCGAACCGAGTCATTGTCATCTTTAACCTTGAGTATTCAAATGCTTAAATAGTGAAAGAGTTACCAATTTGTTTTGCCATAAACTGAGTTTCACCACCTGTTCTTGTCGTTTTCTTTAATACAACATAAGCATTTCTTGTTTTGGAATCACCAGGTATATTTCTTATTGGTTTAGAAGTATTACTTTGAAATAAGACTTTGAATATCAATTAATTTTATAATAGGCATGTAGCCATTATTTTTTATGTAACCGAATTAGTATGATAGATTTTCTAAGTACGGATGTTCAATTACTAAATTAATAAATGGTCACACGCATGAAAATTACTCAAAAACATTTATCACATTTTTGTATACAATGACACTACTGCAACAAGTAACTAAGTACTAATAATTATAAGATTATTAGTGAGTCTAACGCTAATTAATAATCGGTATTTAAATTCATGTAGATAATCGGAAGCGAGAGTAGGTTGATTTGATTTATCAAGTGCACGTTGGTTTGTTTAAAGTACAGATATTCTATCCTTTCATTTCAAGGATTGTTTGACTTTTTGCTCCGTATTTCTTTTGCACTCGCTGAAATCTTATTTATGTTTCCCCATCTATGATTCATTATTCGTGAAACATTTATTTGATAACTTCGTTGAGCCATTTGAATTCGTTTGATACATGCTTTATTTGATATTGCCATGATATGAACTTATCCGTTTTGTTTAGACATGATCTTCTTTAGGACTAATATGTTCATTTTGATATGTATATGAAACCTTTATTCTGTTTCTGGTGCCTGAGCTAACTAGCCCATGGAGGTTCCATGGACACGCGTCTTGATGGCCCTATGGCGTTGACACTATCTGTGGCAGTTGTGATCAGTCCACGAATTTCTTTTGTTTTGTGAGCTCTAGTTATGCAGTTGCGCTTATATTGAATTTGATTTGTAGGGAGCGTATAGATGCATCCTAGGTACTTTGTTTCATTTTGGTGCATGGCTTAGTGTGGTGCCAACACCCCATTGCACACTTTGTAGGGTACATCTGGAGCTGCAGGCTCCATTGTACAAGTTGTCATGATATGATATGCATTTTTGATTGTAGTTCTAAAGCATGTGGCATGATTCTAGAACTTTGTTTCGTGCTCGGTGGGCATTTCTTATGTTTTTGTTTGACTATTGATTGCGGAAACTAATCCTTTTAAACATATATTATATTAAAATATAAATAAACTCAAGGATCAGATACGCTGAGACACGAAAACCGGGGAAGCAGTATAGAGTGTGTCCCGGGTCGTTATTGTCCAACGGGCTAGAGATGAAAATCGAAAAAGACGATTGACGATTTGTGTTTGAATGTCACATGAAATTACTTGGGCACAGAAACTGATAAATATAAGCAAGAAGCACATAAAATAGAAGAAACATAAGCTGGAAATTGAATCATAGTAGCAAAGCAAACACTAAAAAAACTTTGACACTAAGGCAAAATAAGCTCTAATAAGCTTAAGACAGAAATTAAGTCACTCTAAATCTAAATAAGCAAATTAAGCATACATTAGGCTAAATTAAACAAGAGAAGATAACACAACAGTAACTAACAACAGTACTTAACAGTTTTATTCCAGTACTTAACTTGGAGTTAGTACTGCTAGGCTTAAAGTTAGTACTGGTGGGCTTAGGTTAGTACTGCCAGGCTTATAAAACACAAAGATAAAAGAAATAAGCAACTAAGATAAACTAAAATGATAAATAAGCTAGAAAACTTAAACTGATACACTAATGAAAACACTTTGAAAAGGAAAATAAACTTAAATAAGCAAACAGTAAAGGAAAATGGTTTAATCTACTCTAAAAAGCTAAGGAAAGCTCTAAATAAGCAGAAATTAAATAAGCTGATAAGCTAAGTTTAATACCCAGTTATTACTGTTATAACTAACAGTCTAACTGGGGTAGTACTGGTAGCGTAACGTTGTACTGTTCCAAAAGTGGACTAGCAGTATTAACTTACGAGATTAGTACTGCTAGTGTAGGATTAGTTTCTGGTCCTAAAATGACTGGCCTAGTACTACTTAAAGTTAGTACTGCTGTTGAAATATCCCTGAACTTTGTTAAAAAAATCATTTTTTCTTTTTTATATTAAATTAAAACAGATTATCAAATAACAAACTAAACTCTTTACAAGCAAATTTTAATCAATAATAAGCACTTAAATAAGCATGAATGAGTCTAGAGTATGAATTTAAAACTAACGTTGTATTAAATTAAATAGCAGTTCTGCAATTGATAAGTTAAGTAAGAGAAAAAGAGAGAGACTTACATACACCCTTGCTATAAACAGGGTCAAAAACAAATTCAAGCTCTAGCTTGCATAGAACAAGCTAGTGAGAGTCCATAAGCCCATCCAGAACTGGCTTATCATCCAATAAATAAGTTGTGGTGTATTGAGAGTAATTTTTGTGATTTTCTTTTAACTACTTAACTTTTTAGTTTTACTTAATGAAAACAGCTTATAAATAAGTTGTGCTGATAGCTTTTTGGAACACAAACAATATAAGTAAGAAATTAACACTTGAAATTGCTAAATTGTTTTAAAACTCAAATTGCATTTAAACTGAAGTTTTTCAAAGCTGAAAGTAAAAGCTGTAATGATTGAAAATTAAGCTTAATTTATTTCTAAGATTAACTAGTTAACTAACTAAGATAGATTGCCACAAAGGCTTACAAAAGGTCTTATTTATAGCTGAAGTCTTGGACTTGCAGCTTGTGCTTCTTTGGAGAGATAAAACCAAGTGTGCTAGTTGTGTGAGGTAATCTAAGCAATCCAGCCTTTGCTCTCTTTTGAGCTCTCTTGGAGACACATCTCAGCCATCGAAATGCTTTGGGAATGGAGAAGGAATTGCCAACATGGACTTTATACGAGCTGGGGGAGAAATTAGTAGGTGATGTAGAGTGTTGAGTGATTATGCAGGAGAAAGTATGGAGCAAAACAGGGGTGCTGGTTTTGGTTATTGGGGGAAGAATGGGAAAGAGTTTATACAGTTGGGTCTGTGACAGTTGGGGATGAAGATGATTAAAGGAATGTTTGGTTTGTGTACAAGAAAGGCCCTTCCACATCTCTCTTCTTTTCATTCTCTATTTCCCTTTTCTTTCTTTTATAACTTAGGTTTCCCAAATTGGCATAATCAGCCCCCGTGGTTTATATAATAATATAACTTAGGGGTTTGGCATTTTTCGACCCTCAAGTTTATTTTTCTTGCTTTTTCTTCTCGGAGCTCAGGACTGACTTTGATTTGGCTTCGTCTTCACACACTTTTCCATCCCGTGTCCTGTTTTGTCGCTTTTTGCTTGGTTTTTCGTCTTTTTGTGAGATATCCGTTCCTGCACAATACAAATGCAAAACAAACATATATTTGGCAGTTTTTGTCTGTTTTTGGTCATTTAAGCTCGTTTTTAGAGGTAAAAGATATGTGTAATTAAGCACTTTCAAATCCCCCAAACTACGGATTGTGTGTCCTCACGCAATGTTATGAAGTTAACATGTAAGCCTCCGTTTTCACCATGTTCTGAATTTACACTAACTACAAAACTAATATTTTTGGATTTTCTCATATTTTTTTTAACAAGTTTGACTTTCTTTATTTATTAACACTGGGATCAGATAGAATGAGAAGCGCCCGTAAGAGTGGATCTACGGATGTCCTGACGGATAAATTCATCGTCCTCGATTTTTCACCAAGTTCCAAGGCTAGCAATTAAAACAAGCTTCTTGTCGATATAAGTTTATATGTTAAGCCCTTATACTATGACTTGTGAATTTGTCAACTTCCCACATGGATATCGATTGAAAGTGTGTACTCATTTTAAATTTAACCATAGGTCAACTTATTTTTATAGTCTAATTCAAAATGAATATGACTCAAAGCAACAACTTGATTAAGACCTTTGGAACTTGATTTCGAGATTTAACTTTAGAACTTTTTGAACATTTTCAACATCATATCATAAGTTCTTAAGCTAGGATGCGTTGCTTAGTTTGAACCCCTACCTCGTGGTTTACGGAGAGGTATCACAAACCAAGACCGGACTGTTCTTAGTTTGAAAAACCCACCCCGTTGCTAGAGTAGTGGGAAATCACATCAACACCTTTACTAAATTGGCTAAGAGCGGTGTCTTAGTTTGAACCCTACCTAGACCTTTCCTTCCAAGTGAGATATCACAACAACAATTCCCTAGAAGTAAAGGACGTTTAGTTTGAACCCAACCTCGTTTGCTAGGGAGTGGGATATTCTACGGGACACATCTTTTACTTTGCTCCATAACATTAACTGCATGCTTCATTGGCAAATTTCTTATTCCTGCATTTTTGCAATTCACATTTCATTAATGCTTCTTTGGCATTTATCTTTTAAATCACTATAAAATCTGTTTTGAAAACTAAAGTTACAAATTTGAAACTTTTTCTGAAAAAAACATAGATTGATCTTAGTTGAATTAAATTGAGTACGTTGATTAGATGGATTAGAAATTCACGGGAGAGAAAAGCACAAGTTATTGTATAAGTTTTTAGTAAGAATCTTGGCTTAGCACATAGACTGATATTTAACTCTATCATTTCTCGTTTCTTCACATTTATTAAAATTCTAAAGCTATAGAATTCGTGGAAAGCTTGGCCTAAAGGTAATAGCTAGGGTCAACACGCTCCGATCAAGATTCTACCCAGCAGGAAAGTCAAAATTGTGACAAAACACTTTTTTTTTTTTTTAGTTTTCTAATTTTTTTTTTTTTGGTATTTTTCAAAAAATTTTGGTGGTAAAAACGGGCTTACGTGAGAACAACGGCTGCAGGCATAATCAAATCGAAGATCCCCCCATACTAGAACTAAACATTGTCCTCAATGTTTTAAAGGGTACCTACGTCATACTAAAGCCGTTTATGAATTATGCTAAAGATAAACGTTAGTCGAAAAGATTAGGATATTGGATTCCCAAAATGAAGCTGAGGATGTGAAGCTCGAGTGAATGAAGGACATAACCGCGAGCACGAGAGTCATCACAATCCGGGAAATCCTGGACAATAAACCACAAAAACACAAGCAAACGAGAATAGAAGAGGCGAGCCTCTATACAACAACAAAACACTTATTCATTACTACTAAGCTAGCATACTACTACTACGATAATACTAGGATAAACATGGGGTGCCTCCCACGAAGCGCTTGTTTAAGGTCACTTAGCTTGACCTAATCCCCCATACTTGAGCTTGTCAAGGGGGATAGAAATGGGGATGACGAACACCCAAATCAGGAGTGTTGTCTCCATGAATCAACATCGGGCTTTTCTGATGAAACACCTTGGAAGCTTTAAAGCCCCGATGTGATGAAGAAGAAGGAGATTTCTCCTTAGAAGCAAGAACACCGTGATTGAAAACTTTGTCATCATTTTCGGATGAAAATGGAATTAAAGTATCAATCACGGGGGAAAGAGTAGCAAGAAATCTCGTGGATTTGACTTCAATGCATATCCCCGGATCGTAAATCTTGTTTCTATCTCCGGAAGGAGAAGAATCATTAAGATCGGATCCGAGATCATTAATAGAAGGAATGAAGTCAAAATCCATATGAAGGGCGGGATGGGTGGGCAAAATATTAGGCACATCCACGGGGATGTCTTCCACCACATCAATGGTTGAATCTCCCGAATCGGGATAATCAACATGAAATGATTCGAACTCGGGAAGGAAAGTAGAATTATCGTCATCTTCCGAGTCGAAATCATCACTCTCAATACCCGGTGGTATTGAGTCATCCGGACCGGGAAATATATCGATCTCTTCCCTAAGAGAGTCACTATCCTCAACGGGGATAGGAAATGTGGGAAAAGACTCGATGATCGTATCAGAATTAGCTTGAAAAGCTTCCGGTGGTCGGGGAGATGAATTATCATACAACAATCTCTCAATAAAACGAATGTCTTCCTCAAGATCAAAGTCGGCTTCATTAATTCCCGGTGGAATTAAATCATTATGAGCGAGTTCACCGGAGAACTGCTCGAGAAGAGAATCAATCATAGAAATGATCGAAGCATCAATCTTAACGGAAATGATTTCTTCATCGAAAAGAGGGTTTGAATAAATTTCGTTTGAAACATCCTCATCAGAAAATGACTCGTTGTCACTAGAGGAGAAATCGTCGTTAGCACCAAAGAGAAGATTTGAGAAAGTCGTAAAATTATCACAAACGGCCATATCACGCTCACTTTCGATATCGGAGAAATCCTCGGACTCACTTGGGTTTTGGACAAGGTTCTCAACACTAGACTTTATGAATTCGTTTGATTCTGTTTTCGGAATTGTGTCAAGATGCTCGTTCTCCATTATGAGAGAGTCAACGGGCTCCTCGGTTGATAAAGCGGGTGTGATTACAACACACGGAGGAAGTCCAGAAATAATAGTATCTTTCAAAGGAATTGAACTTTCTTCGTCATCGTCATCATCATAAGACGAGGGAGACAAATTCCCAGTTGGAATGTTAATAAATTCGGCAAACTCCTCGCTTACTTCCACATCTGTTCAACAAGTTTGATGATGCAATCTTGTGTGTCCTCGGGTTGAGCAGTTTAATTCAAAAATTTTATCCCAAGCTTGCATTAAAACTTTTGGGTTGTCTTCAAAAGAAATACGATTAAACCTTTTTAGAAAGTTTTCTATCGAATTGATTAGGTCTTCTCGGGCATGCAAAGCTTCCGTGCTCAATTTTTGAGGAGATTGATGAATGACGGGAAATTGTGGGGGTTGAATTTGGTCAAAACCGAAAGAATTGGAATCGTGAAAATTTTGATTCATCGGTTGACATTCAAAAGTCGCATGGGGACCTCCACAATCTTCACAACAAGGATATTGTTGTGGAAGACTCGGTAAAGTTTGCGGGAACTCACCATAGTATTGATCGTAGCATGGTTCCAGATTTGGAACTTGAGGAGTACAATAATGACCATAACGAGCATCGTTCCCGCAAATATCACACCATATTGGTTCATAGTGTGCGGGATGGTCGGGAAAATTTTGGGAATCGTCGAAAGAATTCGGAGTCGAAAAATCGATACAAACTTGACAAATTCCATTGATAAGATTACAACCGCATTGTTGGCACGTACACGAATAACAATAGTAGTCATTCGACGGTTGACCGCATCTGCACACTTCAAATTGTAGATATGACGTCATGAGAATTAAACGAATAAGATAAGAGAAAGAAGAATTAAATTAGAGGGTCGAGAAATTTAGAATCAAATGAAAAAGATCAAAGGAGATTATTTTTGGATTTTCGAACTTTTTAAACAACATATTTTACAAATGGACAAAACGAGATAAGACAACTTAAAACCTGATAATCAGCAAGCTTCACGGTAGCTCTTCGAAAGAAAAACTCACAAAGGAGCGGAGGAGAGGGATAGCGTGAAGCTTATTTCTCCTTTCGGGTCGTAGTTCGTTGGAACAACCCTCCTTATACCCCTCTTATAGTTTGTTTAACTTTCAAAGGTGAGCCGTACCTCGCAAGAGACACAAAAGGCAAGTTTTAAATCTTTTGTTCGGGAACTTATTATGGATAATACTCCAGTTGAGAGTATTATTTTGATGGTGTTCTTTAACCAAATTATTTTTATTTCTATTTATGGACAATGTTTTTATATTTTTATTTTATTTTATTTTTAATATGATAATTATACTAGAAAAATGAAAAAAATATTTTTGTACTTTTTTTTTATTTATAAAATATTCATAATTTCAAACACAAGTTGTCAATACGTAGCGATATTCTTTTTCAACCTCCCCGGCAACGGCGCCAAAATTTGACTCGCGGAAACTAATCCTTTAAATATATATATATAAATATAAATAAACTCAAGGATCAAGATACGCGAGACCAAGAAAACCGGAAGCAGTATAGAGTGTTCCCGGGTCGTTATGTCCCAACGAGGCTAGAATGGAATATCGAAAAACGATTGATGATTTGTGTTTGAATGTCACAAGGAATGATTGGGCACTAAAACTGATAAAAATAAGCAAAAGCACATAAAAATAGCAAAGAACATAAGCTGGAAATTGAATCAAAGCTAGCAAAGGCAAAACACTAAAAACTTTTACACTAAGGCACAAATAAGCTCTAATAAGCTTAAGACAGACAATTAAGCTAATCTAAATCTAAATAAGCAAATTAAGCATGCAATTAGGCTAAATTAAACAAGAGAAACACAACAGTACTAACAACAGTACTAACAGTATTAACTACCAGTACTAACTTGGAGTTAGTACTGCTAGGCTTAAGTTAGTACTGGTGGGCTTAGGTTAGTACTGCCAGGCTTATAAAACACAAAGATAACAGAAATAAGCAACTAAGATAAACTAAAATGATAGATAAGCTAGAAAACTTAAACTGATACACTAATGAAAACACTTTGAAAAGGAAAATAAGCTTAAATAAGCAAATAGTAAAGGAAAATGGTTTAATCTACTCTAAAAAGCTAAGGGAATCTTAAATAAGCAGAAATAATAAGCTGATAAGCTAAGTTTAACTACCAGTATTAACTGTTATAACTAACAGTACTAACTTGGAGTTAGTACTGGTAGCTTAAAGTTAGTACTGTTCCAAAAGTGGACTAGCAGTATTAACTTAGAGTTAGTACTGCTAGTGTAGACTTAGTACTGGTCCTAAAATGAACTGGCAGTACTAACTTAAAGTTAGTACTGCTAGTTGAAAATACCCCTGAACCTTTGTAAAAATCATTTTTCTTTTTATATTAATTAAAAACAGATTATCAAATAACAAACTAAACACTTACAAGCAAATTTTAATCAATAATAAGCACTTAAATAAGCATGAATGAGTCTAGCAGTATTAACTTAAAACTAACAGTTGTATTAAATAAACTAGCAGTTCTGCAATAGATAAGTAAAGTAAGAAAAAGAGAGAGACTTACTACACCCTTGCTTAAAACAGGGTCAAACAACAAATCTACAAGCTCTAGCTTGCATAGAACAAGCTAGTGAGAGTCCATAAGCCCATCCAGAACTGGCTTATCATCCAATAAATAAGCTGTGGTGTATTGAGAGTAATTTTTGTGATTTTCTTTTAACTACTTAACTTTTTAGTTTTACTTAATGAAAACAGCTTATAAATAAGTTGTGCTGATAGCTTTTTGGAACACAAACAATATAAGTAAGAAACTTAACACTTGAAATTGTAAATTGATTTAAAACTCAAATTGCATTAAAACTTGAAAGTTTTACAAAGCTGAAAGTAAAAGCTGTAAATGACTGAAAATTAAGCTAAATTATTCTAAGATTAACTAGTTAACTCACTAAGATACCACAAAGGCTTAAACAGGTCTTATTATACCGAAAGTCTTTTCTTGCAGCTTGTGCTTCTTTGGAGAGATAAAACAAGTGTGCTAGTTGTGGTGAGGTAAATCTAAAGCAAATCCCACCTTTGATCTCTTTGAGCTTCTTTGGAGACAATCTCAGCATCGAAATGCTTTGGGGATGGAAGGGATTCCACATGGAGCCTTTATACGCTGGGGAGAAATAGTAGGGTGGATGGTAGAGTGTTGGACGTGATTTTGCAGGAGAAGAAGTATGGGAGCAAACAGGTGCTGGTTTGGTATTGCGGGAAGAATGGCAAGAGGTTATACAATTGGTGTGACAGAGAGAGGTTGAAAGATGATTAAGGGAATGTTTTTGGTTTGATGTACAAGAAAAAGGCCCCTCCACATCTCCTTCTATTCATTCTCTTTCCCTTTTCTTTCTTTTATAACTTAGTTTCCAAATTGGCATAATCGACCCCCGTTGGGGGGTTTATATAAATATAACTTCGGGGTTTGGGGCAATTTTTGAACCCTCAAGTTATATGTTTCTTTGCTTTCTTCTCGGAGCAGACTAGACTTTGATTGGGCTTCGTCTTCACACACTTTTCCATCCCGTGTCCTGTTTTGTCGCTTTTTTTGCTTGGATTTTTTCGTCCTTTTTGGGAGATAATTCGTTCCTGCAACAATACAAATGCAAATAACATATATTTTGGGCAGTTATTATCTGTTTGTCATTTAAGCACGAATTTAGAAGGTAAAAGAGATGTGTAATTAAGCACTCATCAACTTTTATTTCGTTCATTTCTGATGAATATGAAATTCTAGAATCCATTTCGTTACACTATAAATGATTTAATCTATCCGTTTCGTTTATATCTGTTCACTGAGCTTTTTAGCTCAGCCGCATTTCTTTTCTCTGCGGCAGGTAATAAGAGGGAAGCTGGGTTATGGGTGAAGAGTGCTTAGGAGCTCTTAGTGGGCTGAATGGATGATAGTTTCCCCATTTCATTTAGATTTGCTAATCTTATGATTTGGATTTTGTCTTCCGCTTAAACTCTGTATTGGATTTATTTTCGTTGAAGGTCATTATGTTCTAGACCTATTAATTCCTTTGTCTTATTGAGCAACTTTGTTGAACTATTTATTTGAATAAAGTCTTCCGCTTGCGTATGTTTTGATGCCATAAGTGTGACATTTGACCCTTCTCGTTGGGGTGTACAATAGGTTAACCTTGGCAATTTACCTTATTCATGGGGACATCAGTCCCTAACCAATCCACTACGGTGATTTTCCCTGTTAAAGTATGATGTCATGAGCTAGATGCAATAAATAATGTTCCCTCATGATAAGTGTCCAGCAATACCATATTTTCCATATAACTTGTATCAACAATTACATTTCAAACCTAATAATTTCACTTCAAACTTAGTCGACCCTTTTTATGCTTGTTTATCTTAGGTAATTAACAACTCATAGGAATGGATGGCATGGACATGAAGATGGCTAAAATTTGGATATCCATTCACATTATTTATCCTTTCTAGATGATGGACCTGCCTTTGTAAAACTCTATTATGAAATGAATGATAACTTACTTTTGAATAAACCATCTCTATTGGGACTTTTCTATGATTATGATTGTTTGTATCCATGAAGTAATACCCCAGATTAGCTTCCGCTGCTATATTGTAAAAATGGGGGTGTTACAGTTATGGGCTAATCTTCGTATTTTGAACAATGAATAAGTAAAGCTTCAGGCTTTTGTAACAAACAAATAATTTAAATCCAATGTATCAGTTTTACGACTCTTTTGAGGTCGTTCTCATATATATCTTGTGCTATTAATCTATGAAGTACACTCTCAGACCCATATTTCACTGCGACCCAATTTGGGGGTGTTACAGGTTGGTATCAAGAGCCGAGGTTATAGAGAACCATGTCAAATGTTTTTGCTGGACTATAACCGTTTTCAAACATTGCATTCATACAAAAGGGGTTTTCACGGGACATACATACACTAGTTGGTTGCATTAGTTGGTTATACTAGATGCATTGTTTATAATATATATTACGTATATTACGATAAGAGTCTTATATTAAGACGTTATATAAGCTACTTGGTGACTTGTCACAGATTCTCATGTCTCAAACTAAGTATCGTCTAGGTTACTTACACAGAAGTATCTACTGAGTTCGAGGATTTATCAGATGTAGGATCTCTGGGAGTCATTGTACACGGATACGATGGACTACCCATGATGCTAGAGGACCCTTATGCATATGTGGAGGCCGCTCTTCAGGCCCCACCACCACCAATATCACGTGCCTTGGTCCCTGAGGAGCCAGAGCAGGCATCTCCTTCGCCAGATGATGTTTCCAGTCTAGAGTACCCTGTTACTTGGCACCAGCTGAATACGAATCGTTGATGAGGAAATACCATATGCTGATGTTCCTTCACCACTGCTGATTTACCGGTTACATAGCTGATCTAATCCCAAAGAGGAACTAAAAGGAGGAGATGGATGATGATCCTGAAGAGATCCAGCTAATTATCCTACTGACAGAGATAATTGAAAGAGGAGGAGGATCCTCTAGAGATTATGCTGATGATGAGAAGAGGACGAGGATGTAGGATGAGGAGTTAGGAGTGAGCACCTAGTTTTATGTCCACTCTTCTCACCCCTCAGACTGGTACCCGTGGGGCACGGATGACCGTCTGGCCCATCACCTATACATCAGCAACTAATGCACTTACTGCTGCAGATGCCGCTACATTACCATTATCATCACCTCCACCATCACCACTTACATCATACTCATCACCACTTCCCTAGATACCATCTCCACCACTACCATTACCACCACCTATCATACTTCCACGCACCAGGGCATCTATAGACATGATGAGAGCTGCCGTACCATCGACTTACTGTTTAGCACCTCAATCGAGAACACCACTATTAAGGACACCTCCATCAGGGACGTTACCCCACATCAACACCACCTTTGCTTCTACCTCTAATGACTGTAGACAGGATATTCCTGAGTTATGTTAACCGCCTCAGAAGAAGTTGTGCATAGTTCTCGGTCCTAGATATGAGATCGGAGAGAGCTCATCTACTGCTACTACTAGACCTACTAGAGGCCTTAGGGAAGACTATGTTTTTGTTGCCACCTTGGATACTGAGATTAGGTGCTTCTATGCTCGCTCGACTACACTTATGGAGAGTTGAGGCTAGACTTTCCTCATGAGGCTATGGGTATAGTCGATGGATGCCATGATACGACACACTCTAAGTTAGAGCACTACAGACAATGGTTTATAGCACAGCAGACTAAGATTGGAGAATTGCGGTACAGACCCATACGACAGATACAACTCACAGAGCAACTGACTCTGCTGATACATTGCAAGACTCAAATGCAGCACGATAGAGTTCAGCAGATCATACTAGAGATCCAACACATTTGGATGTACCGAGAAGGCCGTAGTAGTTCATAGATCAGGTTATGTCTTAGCTAATTTGTGTAGCCTAACAAGTATTACGGGGAAAAATCCCGGCTAGTAAGGCTCTACGTTTTAATTTACATCTTGTAACCTAAACGAATAATGATCATTTTGTAACCGAACCGATTATGGTATGTTTTTTTAGATTATATATGGAATGGATTTATTAAGTCATTTCAATGTGATCTAAAAGTTTATTATATACCCTCATTTGTGTTGTATCTTACTTTATTATGTGTATATGTCAAGTCACGGTTATGATTTAAATAAAATTCTAACGGGGTAATTATACTTTTTTGTGTGATTAGAAGATAAAAACAAAAAAAAAAAAAATAAAAAAAGGGGTGGGTGGGGGGGGGGTGGGGGGGTGGGGGGGGGGGGGGGGTGGGTTGGGGGGGGGGGGGAGGGGGTGGGGGGGGGGGGAGGGGGGGGCACCTAAAACCTAGAACCACAAGGCCTCACCGCCCACAACAACCACACCACTACCCTTATGACTGATGATTAACTATGGCACTATTGCCCAAGGAGTTGATGGATGTGTTGGCAGAACGTAATGCAACCAAAAGCAGAAATAAGGGAAGATAGCCATGATTCAGGAACAGGCGTAAGAAGGACTGAACGCGCTACTCATGAGTGCACCTACCCTGACTTCATGAAATGCAAACCTTTGAAATTCAAGGGTACTGAAGGAGTAGTTGGTCTGACCTAGTGGTTTGAAAGGATGGAATCTGAGTTCCATATAAGCAAATGCACAGTTGAAATTCAAATCAAGTTTTGCTACTATACTTCCTAAAACGCTCTAACCATGGTGAACTAGCCTCCATGTTAAGACTGTTACTCATGAAGTTGCATATGCAATGACATGGAAAACATTGAAAAAGATGATGACCGACATTTTGCCCAAGAGGCGAGATTAAGAAACTTGAGATTTGAGATGTGTGGAACTCAAAGTTAAAGTACCGATGTGGTAGGCTATAACCACATTTATCCAGGAACTGTTACTATGTGTACAATGATGTATTCCCAGAAGAGATTAGATGAAATTGAAAAGTATGGTTGTTGTAATTTGCATACATGATCCATGAAAAGTTATGGCATGTAAGCCCAAAACCATGAAGGAGTCAATTCAATTTTCCAATAAACTGATGGAGCAAAAAGAACAGCACCTTTCTGAATTAACAGGCCGAAAACAAGAGAAAGTTTGATGTGACACTTCTATGAACAATCAAAACCGAACATCACCATCCAAAAGGCATAATGTAGCACAGGCCTATACTGCAGTGCCTAGTGAGAATGGAAATCCAGTATGAGGATCTAAACCACTATAGCACTAAAGTACAACTATCAACCATGATGGTCAGTGTGCTCCCCAAATGCTACAAGGTGCAATAACGTTGCCAAGTTGCCCGAGACTGTAGAAGTCTTTCAAATGCCAATCTGCTACCAACCATATAGGCACTAGGGGCAAGTCAGAAAGCTACCTTTCTTTGAGTGCCGGAGCTGAGGGTACTGATTCGTTCTAGATCACGAAAAACAAATATATATAGGTAAAAATCAATTAGGGCAAATCACTCTTTTGAAAGAGTAAAAAGCTAATCAACTAATAAAATATATTTTCAGAAAGTATTATGAGAAAAATTACCCTTATGAAAGGATAAAATCAAATCGTGACCCTGAGACGTTTTTCCCAACGAAGCGGTGATATTGGAAAATCTTATTTCGGTTCGTGATACGCGTGCATGAATAATCAAAATATTGGATTGTGATTCTAAATCTACTAACACAAAGGGAAAGCATATTAAAGGCCCATTAAACTAGGAATAAAGTTCAATTTTTATGAATCTAAAAGACTATTTTAAAAAAGCAATTTAAAACAAACTAATTAACCAAATAAGACAAAATAAAACTCTTAAAACTCAAAATGCAAATTGCTTAAACTAAAATGTATTAAAGTATTTTTTAAATGACAGAAAATATTTTTTATATATTTTTAAACTATTTAAAATGATTTACTAGAACTAAAAATACTAAAAAGTAAATTAAAATACTAAACTTCATCCTAAAATTTTAAGAAATTTAATAAAAATACTGGACACTATTCTAATGGTTTATAAAGAAAAACTAATCAAAAAGCTTAAGCCAATAAGCTGTGAAAATTAGATAAGCTAAAACACAAACAAAGTATAAAGAAATAAAGAAACCAACAAGTTATTGAAAAAGGCCCAAGGGCGACTGGTAAGGTGTGTGTGTTGTATGAGGGAGGTCATAGGTTCGAGTCCTATGACCGTCCCTTTTTGAAAAACAATTTTATTTTCTTTTTGAAAAAGCTAAAGAATAAGCAAAAACAAGCAACTTTAATAAAAGGACTTATTGCTAGAACTTAATAATAAGCTTAGAAAAGCACAATTAAAGTGACAGTTTCAAGTTAAAATGTTTTGATATTAAACTTAAGACTGTTTTGCTTTTAAGATTCAATAAGCAACTAGAAAACTAATAAGCTAAAAACAGACCTAAAGCTAGACCTAATAAGCACTAAAGACTTGAAATAAGCAAACACACTATTGCTGGAAAATAGTAGAAAACATTCAGACATTGGTACACAAAAGTGGGATTTTAGAGGATTTTTACCAAGGTTTGAGCTAAGATTTAAACTATTAAGCAATGATAAAAAGCAAAAATTTGAAAACAGATTGATTTGACACCCAAAATAAACTATATAAGCTAAAAATTACAAATTACCTGCAAGAATAAGGTGGAAAATGCAAATGAAATGAACAAACAACACTACTTTATTGGCTTTTCATGAAAAATGACTTCTTTTTGCAGCAAGATTTTAGGACTCAAAATGGATTTAGGGACACTCTATAAAGTCAAACAGATTTAGCTGAATTTTGAATAATAGGTTGAAAATCACCATTTGTAATAACATGCCAAAGATCTAGATCTTTTGATTTAACATATGTCTCGAATCTATTTTTCCAATAAATAAAACTATCACTTTCAAAAAGTGGTGGTCTTTGCATAGATTGCCCTTCTAGATATTTGTCGGAATCCATAGATCGATCCAAGCTTTAAAATACAATATATTTTAAAAATCTTGAGTGACCTTGCTCCTGATACCAATTGTAGGAAACTAGAAGGGGGGTTGAATAGTTTACTGGTTAATTTGTCGTTTTAAAACTTTGCTTAGAAAATTGTTAGATTCGAGTTATATGTCAATCAATCAACAATATGAATCACAACTAAATATCTAATATAATGAACTAAGTAAGCAATAACAATAAAGAGATAGAGAAAGAAACGATCAAACCAAGACACCAAGATTTATAGTGGTTCGGCAACGAAGCACCTCTTCGTTCCTACTCCACTCCCCGAGTACTCCACTCGAGATTTCACTATGTCAACAAGCTCCCTTTAGGCGAAGAAAACCGTTTACACGTCGCTTACTTTCTTTTCCGACACTAAGCTAGATGTCGAGTCCTAATCTTAGCTAGAACCAATCTAAGACTTCACTAAGTCTTTACACACTCACAAGATATATATACCCTTGGATTGACACACAATCCAAATCACACCAATACATAATTTACACACTTGGATCTACACACAATCCAATTTACACAACAACACTAAATATATGTAATGAAGATTTATGATCTTGAGGAGGAAGAGATAGATCACTTGATAACAATTCGTATATAGAAGAATACGATTGTTCTTCTCTTGCACTTGATTAGAAGAATAAAAGAGGAATAAAGAATTAATCACTTAAAACAAGATCAAGGTATGTTAGTAATCATGATATGTGTTTTAGAAAGAAAAAAAGAAGAGAGAAAAATAGATCTGAAAAAATTCGTGGCAAGAGGTTATCTTTTTCAGATGGGGTGGCCAAGTATTTATAGGGGACAAAAATATAGCCGTTGCTGACGGCGGTCCCTTATAAATAAGGGGGCCGCCAGGCCTATAAAGAGGTCGCCGTAGACTACACTTCCCTTTTTGTCTTTTTGTGGGGAAGGTGTTATCTGTTTTAGAACTTCCATTTTGGGGGGAAAATCTGATTTCAAATTAATTAATTTAATAAAACATTTCTTTTATAAATAATTATTTTGTGTTTATATTTTTTTGTAAGAAAAACACTTTTGTAAAAATGTAAGGTTTAGGAAAGAAAAATTATTTTTTTGATCACTAATCATGTTTAATGATTTGTTTATCCAAACCTTAAGTGATTAATCTTAGAAATAAAATTTTACGATTAGTAATTTATAAACGTTTAATTTTATCGTAAACGTTTTCACATTTTGTTA
>BQNB010122779.1:0-20219 GCA_026074375.1 Tanacetum coccineum
GAATATAAGTTAGATGCTAAGCGTAGAGTAGTTGGATCTCTTTAGAGCTCATAGAGGTTAATTGTGCCTTTTTGCTCCCATCAGCTTAATAAATGTTATATAATTGTTAAATAAATAAAGTTACTTTGGTTTTTGCGATTCTTAGTTTAGATTCCTTCGTAGAGATTCCTTCTGGTGAAAGTAAGGTACACATCGAGGTTTTGTCAGTGTTGTCGGGAAATAGACTCCTGGACCATGGTCGACTCGCATACCGATGTGGCAGTTGTTAAAAGACCACAGGACTTGAAATTTGGCTATAATAATAATAATGTAATAAACCAAAGCCGAAATAAGACTTCTAGATCATGGTCGGCTCGCATACCGATGAGACAGTCGTTTAGACGGTAGAGGTAGTTATAATAATAATAATAAGAACTGTAGGCTGATAAAAGTTTACTGTCTCTGGTCGGTTCACTGCTGATGTGGAAATCTTTAAAAGAAGGCCCATAGTAAGAAATATAAATGTGAGACTGATACAAGTTTGCTGCATCTGGTTGGTTCGCTCTCGATGTTGCAGCCTTCAAAAAGGTCGAGGATCTCCTGGTCGAAATAAGACTCCTGGACTATGGTCAGCTCGCATACCGATGTGGCAGTTGTTTAAAGGACCGAGAGGTTTAATAATGTTGCAATAATAATAATAATAATAAAGCCAACTTTCGAATTCGAGGTTATCTAAATAATGCCCTAAATCATGCGAAATTAGAACCTTAATGTGGACCTTATTCTCACCATATCGTCTCTTTAGGAAAGGATTTCAAACTAATTGTGGTCTAAACCGGGTTTACTTTATGTGAATAAGACATTAATTTATTTGTCATGAATTAATAATAATTTAAAAAGTTTAAAGATTAGAGAATAAGGGGAGCGGAAAGTAGCTATGCATTCACAATTAGCATTTATGAGTAGTGTTGGCATCTTAACTTGTATTTAACAATGAATTTATTTTTTAAGCTTGGTTTGGGGCGGGTGAAAAATCAAGGACGATGAATTTATCCTTTTAGTGTGTCTTGTTCCATGAAGTTATGAAATGTATGAAAGATAATAATAAATACATAAAAATGGTAAAACGGGGAGCTTTTCAAAACTAGTGATTTCTTAATCCCCTTAGATGAACACTTAGCTACTTTTTGAGGTAATTAGTCTAAGGGGGTTGAAATTTTTGGTTTTCTAAGTGTAAGTTTATGACATTGCGAGAGGACACGACAATAGCTTAGTATGGGGGATTTGATATGTGTTTAATCACATATCATTTTATCTTATTAAAATGACCCTAAATGACCTAAAACAAATGAAAAATACATTGTATATGTGTGTTTTATAATTTGTATTGTGCAGGTAACGGATATGACAAAAATGAACAAAAATAAGGCAAACCGGACAAAACCGAGCACAGGATTGGAAAGAGTGCAAAAAACCAAAGCCGAAGGCGTACCCATCTTTTACGGACCAACTCGGACCCATTTTATTGGGTTGGGTCAGCCCAAGATTGATACTATAGAAAACCTAAGCCTAAAATATCACAAATCTAAGTCCATTTATCTTATATCCTATTCTTGGCCCAAACCAATTATAGCCTGATCCAAAACTTTATAAAACTCGGGTCAAAGTCAAAAATTATAACAAATGGTTTTACTATTCACCTTCCACTTTTTTCCTCCTATTTTAATTTCACTCTTGAACACACGCACAGAGTAAATCCCTTCTCACCTATTCACCACACACACTCTCGCTTCTAGAAGCCTTATTTCTGACACCACTAACACCATCCATATCCACGCTGGCAATCCCACACAACCCCATTGGCCAATCAAACGTGTATGCAATCTAACGGCTCAAATAATGAGGCGGTTATGATTGGATGGCTATGATTAGAAGATGAGGACGCTCCTGGAAGGCTAGAAGGTTCCCTTACCCTCTATAAATAGAGGCTCAGATCACACAGAAAGGGCATGTAGTGTAGGAGTAGTTTAGTTTAGCTTAATTTGTAATTTTCAGCTTATTTTCTGTTTATTGTCTTTAAATAATGTAATTTTTCCTTTTAAGCTTGTAACCTTTTCAAATTATTAATAAAAATTCAGTTACCTTTATAACTGTGTTTTAATTTCTGTTTTAACTAATAAGCAATTATTCTTAATATGTTTTGAATTGACTTTAAAAAGCTCAAATAAGCTTATTACTTTCTAAGCTAAACTCGGGACCTGTATTTGTCTGGATTGTGCAGAAGCTCTGTATGCTTAGTCAGGTTGATCAAGTAAGTTTAGAGATACTGCACTAGTCTATAAATCAGATCTTATGTGACAAGATAGAAACTAGTCCTCCCAAACAGCGAGCTATCGACTCTGTACACCAAGTGAGTGTCGGCACTGCAACAACTTATAAGCACAACACCTGCGACTCGGCGATGGGACTCACCCCTTCATCCCCATATGTAGAGCTCCCCTTCGTTTTTGGCCCCCCCCCCACTCTATCCGCTAATAAAGCTAGCTTGCGA
This sequence comes from Tanacetum coccineum, assembly GCA_026074375.1. Lineage (NCBI taxonomy): Eukaryota > Viridiplantae > Streptophyta > Magnoliopsida > Asterales > Asteraceae > Tanacetum > Tanacetum coccineum. Next base: position 2,531 of record BQNB010122779.1, read on the forward strand.
GATTGAGCTCCAATTTGAGCATGTCATATACTTGTTTAGAGCATAAGGATTAAGTACATTCTTATTTCACAATTTTAGCTTGTTTTACTGTCTTTCGCTTTTATTTTTTGCTTATTTATTGCTTATTTGTGAAAAAAATCTGCTTTAATTGTGCTTATTCTGTCTTTAAATAGCTTAATGCATTTAGTTTAAAGCATTTCATGTTCTGTTGTTAGCTTTTACTAAAAATTGTTTAGAAAAATCAAGAATATGCTTTTTAGGTTAGCTTATCATTTAGTGCTTATTTCCATAAAGTTTTTGCTTATTTATCTTTTCTATGCTTAATGCTTGATCTGTTTTATCAATTTGATGCTTATTAAGTCTGTTTAAGCTTAAAAATAGGAATTTAATATCTTAAAGGGGTGTTTGGCACAAGCAGTTTTAACTTAGTTAAAACTACTTGTGTGGCTTTTAGGAGTCAAGTCAATTTTTTTAAGCTTTAATTAGGTCTAGGATTAGTTTTTATAAACTTAGATTAGTTAAAATTAAGTTTTAATGGTTGTTATAATCAAAGTTTAAGCCTGCAAGTCCAAAGTTTTTTTATCAGCTTATTTGGTTAAGTTCATAAAAGTGTACTTGAATAATGGTTTTTGTGTTCAAAATGAGTTTCAAAAGCATAAGTTTACATCTGTTTTAAGTATTTGAACCTTGGGAAAGCTTTGTTTTTGTGTTTTGGGTTAGATCTGTCAAAATAGGCTAGTTTAGTTTAGATATAAGTACCCTTTATTGCAGATGATTCAAGGGAGAAATTTAGCTTTAATTTGATTAATGTTGATTGTTTTCAGCTTATTGCAATCTAAGCTAAACCTGTTTTAAGTCAATTGTTGATAAAAGAAGTTTTATTGATCAAAATTAGCATGTGCTGATGAAAGTCAGTATGTGTTGATTCATCAAGTAGAGTAAACTGCTTGTTTCTTTTGTCTTTTCTAGCTTATTTTTTAAGTCATTTGTTTAAATCCAGCTTATTAGTATAGCTTAAGTCTAGTTCTTAATCTGTTTCCATCTTTTCAGCTTTTTCCTTAGCTTAATAAGCCTTTATTTTAACTTTAAAAAGCTGTCAGATGTCCTTTTGGTATTGGTTTTAAGCAATTTGTCTTTTGGCTTGTTAAAGTGCTTTTTAGCCTATCTTGTCTGCTCATTTTTAGTCTTATGTGCTTATTAGGTCTAGGTTAATATCTGTTCTTAGCTTATTTGTCTTCTTTTTGCTTATTGAGTCCTAAAATGTCCATAAAAGTTAGCTTAAATTCACTTAGTCTTAAAAAACCAAATCTGTTACTTTTTCTTATGTTTATTTCCTGCTTATTAATCAGTTCTAGTAAAAAGTCATTTCATTAAAGTTGTTTATTTTAGTTGGTAGTTTAGCCTTTTCAAATAAAATAATAATAATAAAAATATTTTGTCAAAAAAGAAAGGCCACTTGTTTCGAACCTGTGACCTCTCCCTCAACACAAACTAACATTTTAGCACACACTCCACTACCATCTCGCCCTTGGGACTTTTTCATAATATGTTTGTTTCATTTATTATTTAAGGTCATTTACCCAGTTTTGCTTATCAGCTTATTTAAGCTTATTTACCTGCTTATTTCAACTGTTTTCCCAAATCTTTTAATTTTCTTAGATTTTAATTAGTTCAAAGTACTTTTCATAAATTTTTCAGAATTTGTAGATTTAGTTTACTATTTTTAATATTTTATTTAGATTAAAACTGTTTTTAATTCATAAAAAATTAAATAAAAATCAAAAAAATATAATTTTTTTTCTAAAATTATTTTCAGTCATTTAGGGTTTATAAAAAATGAAAAAATAGTTTTAGGGTTAAATTTTAATAATTTAGGTATTTAGTCGCGTTTTTAGATTCCCGTTAACGTTTTTTGTCTTTAATCTTAGTTGCCTTAATGATTGTTGTTTGTTTTGTCTTTCCCTTTGTTTTTTTTTAGAAATAGAAATCAAAAACAAAAATACTTGATATTTAAGCATCAAACATAATACTTTCGTGGATTTTAAATTCACTTCTCGTCGGGATACGACACTCGGGAAATATACTATTGTTTGTCCTCAAGCAATTTTATATTAAACGGGAAACTCTCTATACTATAATTAATTTGAGATATTTAGGATATATATTTTATTATATATAGACTATTTGGATCGAATCAATAACGGAGGATGGTGTCTTACCAGAGAGAGGTTATTCACAGTTTAATGATGTTAGTTCAGGATACCTTGTATCGAAAGTCTCCTAGCCTTGTGTTCGGTTAGTGCAGCGTGTTCCTTATGTTCGGCGGTACAGAAAGGTTAGAGTAGTAGCATTGTTTAAGGGAAGATTATTCCCAGTTTAATGATGTTAGTTCAGGATACCTTGTATCGAAAGTCTCCTAGCCTTGCATTTGGTTGGTGCAGCGTGTTATGTATGTTCGGCGGTACAGAAAGGTTAGAGCGGTAGCATTGTTAAAGGGAAGGTGGTTCGAAGTTTACAGAGATTACTTGAGACGGAGAGCAGTGAAGTGATCAGCCTCCAAGTGGGAGATTGTTGAGTTGTGAAGACTGATATAGGCCCCGATGTGTGTGGCGCAGGTGGCGCAACCCCAAGTTAATCCAGATTCAACTATAGCTCAGGTAGAGCAGATCACGCCGTTCAGATAGAGTGGGACAGGTGGTCCAACAACTCTAGAACATGTTGCGTCATGTATCGTTGGAGGGGAGGCTTATTGTAGTACTGGGTTTAAGGGGAGGATTGCTGGGTGCAAACCGAATCCCACATCGGTAGAATATGTAAACTGAAGATAGGTCTCACACTTATAAATACCCCCTCATTGTAATTGTAAACTTGTATCTAAGGATCTGGGTGTGTGTGTTTGTACCTCGTGCAGTTTAGCACGGGTCATGCAGTTTGACATGATCGTGCAGTTTGGCATGATCGTGCAGTTTGACACGAGCCTGAGCAGTTTAGCTCAGAGCTTAATAATATCTCTCTGGTTTGATCTCGTGGACTGTCACGACTATCATAGTCGTAGATACCACGTTATATCTTGTGTCGATTATATTCTGCATATACTTTCCGTAAGCCTTATTTGTATTCTTTGTTTATTCGAGCGGTGTGTACATGAGCTATATACCGCACAGAGGTGTGTGCAGGTGTCATATACCCTAACAGTAAGGAGGGGATATATATAGCTCTTGACACGTCTAACTTATACATATTGACACAACTAGTCCTTGCGTGTTTTGGCTATGATAACTAAATGTAATTCCGTAATGACGCTCACATTTTTGAGGCTAACAATTATATTTTACTATATGCGCTCAATAAAGACTCATGTTAATCACTTTATAAGTTTAACCCGTGCATATTGAAAACTAAATACGGCTAAAATTATTATTAACGGGAACATAAATACCAATATGTAAGCACAATTTACTATGATTTAAAAATGAATATACGAGATTATACATATAACGACAACTCATGAAATTGTTTTTTTAAAGTTTGAACAAGGATATCCGTAAAATCATATTTTTAAAAACTTTATCTTTTAACTTTATTAAGAATCATTATTTGCTATTAAACACGCATATTGTCTATAACATGATATCAATAATTAAAATTAAACAATAACATCAACTTCAATAACATGCAAGTTAAATAGAGTTAAATCAATCATCCAACTAAAATCTGTATAAAATATTATTCGATATTAAATTTATAATAAAAATATTTAATGTAAAAACTCATACATAAGTATTTGTTGTACTTTTATCACAATTACAAATTTAAGTAAACACAACCAAAATCCTTATATGATGGTATGTTAAACTAAAATCTGACTAACGTGTAAATCTTGTACGTGCACAAGACTTGTCTTGTGACTAGTTTTATTTATATCGAAAGAGTATTGCTAAAACCTCTTACAAAATTAGAGTTAAGATCAACATAGACCAATTATTTGTCATAGATCCAATGAATCAATGTCAACCATTCATTTTTTTTTATCAAAAATAAAAAAACCCACTTTCCACATCTTTTTTAAAAATAAAATATATTACAAACGGTAAATCGTCACACGACAAAAAATACACCATCGCGACGAGTATTTTTTTATCTTTCAGTAGACGGGTGACACGAATATACTTTCGAGGAATTTTTTTTTGATTTTTTTTTCAGGTCTACGAATTGCGAAAATCATATATGATTCGTATAACTAAGAAATCATATATGATTCGTATAAAACGGATCATTTATGATTTTCATAAAGATCATATATGATTTTCATAATAATCATATATGATTTGGTTGATTCCGTCGAACTTTTTTTTCAAATTTTGTTTCAGTCTCTAATTGCGAAAATCGATATTATACATGATTGTATGACGAATCATATATGATTAATAAAAATCATAATGATTCGTATAACGAATTCATATAGATTCATAAAATATATTTATGATTTCATAAATCATATATGATTTCATAAAATCGTTACATGACTTCTAAAATCATAAAAAAAAGTTCTCGAATGTACATAGTGTGCCCCTCTTATAGAAAGATAATTTAATTCTTTGTCGCGATTGTATGTCTTTGTTTTGCGCTTAACGATTAACAATGTGTGAGATTATTTAATTTTTAAAAAGGTGGAAAGTGAGTTTTTTATATTTTTGATGAAAATTATAGTGGTAGGCTTGGTTCATTGGGTCTAAGACAAAAATTGGATCTATATTGAACTTTTGGCTATTAAAATTTATCCTACTTTATCTTCTTACGCACATGATCATATAATATACATTTTAAACCATCAGTTTCGTCACTTGTCAGAATTCTATATGTAAGAAGATTAGTAAAAAAATAAAATTGTAGAAGAAATTAACATTTTTGATATCGAAGATATAACATATTTCTACTTCAATTTTAGGAACTTTTCAAAGTTGAATTACTCCGTATTAATTTTTGGTTTCTTAAAAACTTGACAAAATTAATATTGAGAGCAAACATCTGGAAAAACAAATATTATTATCAAACCCCACTTCTTTGACACGAACCAGCTGAACAAACTAGCAAAGACTTGTAATGGAATGATCTTGTTGGTCCAAAGAAGAAAAACAAAACCATGATGAAGATGAAAAGCAAATACCTTAAACTCTTGATCTTCCTCTTCATCCTTAACTCCATCACTTTTGCACTTTACTTCTCATCACACCCTAATCATAATAAACAAAACCCTCATCACCAAATACCTCAATTTGATCATACCCATTCAATAGTTTCATTTTCTAATTCTAATAATAATCAACCATGGCCCATTTTACCATCTTACCTTCCTTGGTCTTTATCAAACACCCCTGCTTTTAGATCTTGTGAGTCTTACTTTGGAAATGGATTTACGCGCCGTGTCGATGTCCTAAAACCCGAAAAGGGTATTCGAAAAATGGGTCATGGGGGACAGGGTGGTGGTGGATGGTTTAGGTGTTTTTTTAGTGAGACTTTGAGGAGTTCGATATGTGAAGGTGGGGGGATTAGGATGCATCCGGATAAGATTAGGATGTCGAATGGGGGCGAGGTTTTGGAGAGTGTGATTGGGAGAGGGGAGGATGAAGAGCTGCCCCAGTTCGAGTTTGGTGCGTTTGATATTGCGAGCGGTGGGGGGAAGGTGAAGAAGGGCGGTGAGAAGCTTGCGGATGAGGCGTTTTTGAATGAGTATTTGCAAAATGGCGCGGTTTCAAGACATGCTATGAGGGATTTGGTTAATTCTGTCAAGTTAGTTGGTGCTGATCAATTTGAGTGTGCTGAGGTGAGTTTGTTTGATTTGTTTGTTTCGTTGTTATTGGATGAATGAACGTATCATTAATTGCTATACACAAAGTAAGATTATTAGCCCCTTTTTGAACATTCTCCAATATTTTCTATATCAAATAGAACAAAGCTTCATTATAGTGGTGCTTAGTTTGTATAGGGCAATTCACCTCGATGGGAATCCTGTATATGGTTTATTATTTTTTTGTATAGTGTGTTGCGGTGTTTCCCGGGGTGGGGGGTGAAACCGTGGCGGCTCTGTGCTGAATCGAGCGGATTGCGGTTGTTTCTGCTGTATGTTGGCTATTGCTGGTTCGGGGGTGTAGGGAGTCCTAGTCGGTGTACCGAGTCATTGGCGTTTCCGATGGGTGATATTTCGGTGCAGGATGTGGGGGTCTTGTGGTGTGGCTGGTGGCGCAGGCAGCTAGGGGTGTTTCCGGGGATGTTTAGTACTGGGGGGTGCGGTTCTGGGATTTACGTCCTCTTTTATTCTTTGGCCCCCACCCCCACTCCAATCCCCTCTTTACTTTGGTATTGATTGGTGGGGAGGGATGTGTGGGGTCTTTGTGGTCGTTCGGGGGGGGGTTGTTTTGGTTGAGCGGGGGGTGGGGTCTGGTTGAAGGGGGGAGGGGAGAGTGGGGTGGGTTGGGGGGGGGGCGGTGTCGTTCTGAGGACTCTATGTAGGTGGGGATTGTTTGTTTGTGGAGGGGGTGTGGATGATGGGGTGTGGATGAGGTTGGGTCGGGTCTAGGTGCTCGGGCGTGTCGGTGCGGTGGGTGGCGGCGCGGTTAGGGTGGCGTTGGGTATGTGGTGTGGAGGGGTAGGACGGCCGCCCACCGGGGGGGGGTTGGGGGCGGTGAGGGGCGTGGTTTGGGATGGGGCGGGTGGAGGGGGGGAATGACTGTGGGGGTGGCTTCGTGTACGAAGCCACACAAGAAGATCGCTGTGACATTATTGCGAGCCGAGGTATGATTGGGTTGTACGAGATTGTATGTAGGTGGTGTTCCATTTTGTGCGTAGGGGGAAGAGGTGGTGGGGGGGGTGGTGGTGGGCCTTCTTTTTTTGGAGAGTTTAACGTGGGGAGTGGGTGGGAGTGGAGGGGTCTTGTTTGTTAGGGTGTAGGGGAGTTGGGAGGGGTGGCGGAGGGGGTGGGGTGTGGGGCGGGGGGCGTTATGTGGGTGGTATTCGGGCCGTCGGGGGGTTGTGTGGGCTCAGGAGGGGCGTTGAGGGTGTTCTGGGGGGTGAGGGGGTTTAGGTTGGAGGAGGGGGGGGGGGGGGGTGGGTTAAGGGATGGAGAGGGGGGAGGGATGGGGGGGAGGAGAGGTGTGCACGCGGTTCAGGCGGGTGTGGGAATACACACACACGGGGGATCGTTAGGTGCTGGATCGGTGGGGTGGGTGGGAGGTTGGGGGGGGGTGGCTGGGGCAGTTTGTTGGGTGGCGATGCTGGGGGTTACAAAATTGGGGGTGGGGGTCGGCAGCAGAGGGTGGTGTGGGGGAATTCGCAAGTGGGGTTTGGCGGAACGGGTGCTGGGGGAGAGGGGAAGGCGGAGGGGGGGGGCGTGGGGGGGGGGGGGGCGGGGGGACGTGGTCGTGAGATAGGCAGTGAGGAAGTTGGGGAACGGAGGGGGTGCTGCGGAGGTGAATTGACGGGGGGAAGGATATGAGCTAATAAAGAATGAAGGGGAGGCTGGGGGGAGGAGGGGGGGGGGGTCACGGCGAGGAGGGGGTTTGTTGATCGGTGTTTTTGGGGTGCGGGGTACAGGATGGGGGACGACAAACTGGTGGGAATAGCTGCGCTGTGAAGTAGTTGGGTGGTATCGAGGGTGGTGTTGAGAGGAGGGGAGGGGGGGGGGGGTAGGGCGGTGGGGGGTCTTGTGGGGTCTTGCATTAGGGGGCTGTGAGATGGGGTTTAGTCTTTGTAGATTAGTCGGGTTGCTGTCTCTGGAATGTAGGGCATATCCTTTGGCCTCGTCATATGTCAATGTAAGAGATCCTATTTATGGTTTTTGTTAGTAGTGTTCATAGCTCAGAGGTAACTAAGACTTCCGGCGTAGTAGTTATTATTTGAAGAATGACGAGAGAGTAGCGTGGAACCAGCTAGTATGCGCGTAGAGGGGCTGGTGCTGTATCATTATTAGAACGCGACTTTTAGTGGGTAGTTAGGGTAGGAGAGTGTTGGGTTTAATGTGGGGTGGAAGTCGATGTGGTGCTGGGTTTTTCTCGTAGGTTGAGTGCGTCGAACTCAGGGACTCTGATCCTTGCGATAATAGTATGTCGTGGAGTATTGTAGCGCCCCTTTATGACAATCGAGCGTACTGGAGCTGTATGTAAGAGGGGAGTAGAAGGATTTTAGCTAGGGGGAGTTCCCCTCCAGACGCAAGGTAACCGACAATATAGATGGGACTTAGTTGGTTCTGGGAGGGGTATTTTTGGTGAGAGGATGGGGAGGTATGGGAGGTAAGAAGGCATCTGGTGAGTTGGAGTGTAGCACTATGTATTATGTAGCGGGGGGTGTGAAGATTGGTGGGAATCAGCGCGGGGGAGGGCTGTGCGGGGTGCGGGGGGTTTAGGGGGGTGTGAGAGGGGGGATGTGGGTGAAGGAGCTTGTGCGGGAAGGGGCGAGGTAGGGTATGGAATGGTGGTGTTTAGGTCGGGTTAAGGAATAGGATGAGGGATCAGGTGGTAGGAGTCAACTTGAGGGGTAGAGGTGTACGAGAATGGAGGGGAGGTTGTGGTGAACGAGGGGGGAAGGGATAAGTTCAGCATTAGAGTGCAGTGCTATATAGGTCGGGGGAGGAGGGGGGCGGCTATGTTGCTGTGGTGCATGGAGTTACTTGGGGTGATCGTATGGCGGTGGAGCGGTGGGGGTTGTGGTGGTTGGGGTTTAGGACGGGGGTCTGGGGGGTGGTGGTGGGCTTGAGGTTGTTAGTGTGGGGGTTTTGGTGGTTGGCGTACATGTGGTGGGTCATGGAAAGGCGATAGATAGATGTAGTATGAGAGAGAGGAGAGATGAGAGAGTAGAGAGATAGCTTTGGGGACGGGCCGTTCGTTTGGGGGTGAGATAGGGCTTGAATGTATGCGTATATCTTATCGTTGGGATCCGTAGTTTGCTCTTGTTGGTTCCGTGTGTATAGTGTCAGGGTGTGGGACGTAACGAAGGGGCGTCTCTTATTGTGGTGCTATCAGTACTTTAAGGGAGTGAGAGGTAGGTTTTTAGGCGTTGGGCCGGGGTTATTTCCTTCGGTGGCGGTTCTGCTGGGTTTTGGGGGGAGGGGGTGTGGTGAGTGCGGGTGGGGTTGCGAGGTGGAATTGTGGCGTCCCGACAGCTCCTGAGCTGTAGGTTTGGTTACGTTGAGTGGAGGTGCTGGGGCGTAGTTGAGGGTGGGATAGATTGTTGGACGGTTAGATGCAAGTCAAGATGTTGGGGGAAGTTTTTTTTTTTGGGGTGGGTGGTGTAGTTGGGGGTGTTCTTAGTTTGGGTGTATTCGGCGAGGGGGTGGGCGTTCAGAGGTTTATGGTGTGGGGGGTGATTTGGGATATGATATATTGACGTTCAGTTCGAGTAGTGTTAGGGGGGGTTTGTTGGGATTGATTGTCAGTCAAGGTGTCGAGTAGGGCTGGGGTGGGGAGTGTTGAGTTGTTCGACAGAGTGGGGGACTTGGTTCGGGTACCTGGACGTTAACTATTGGTGTGTAATTGTGGCTTGGGTTGGTCGGGGTGTAGGGGCGTTGGCGGTCGTATATAGACTTCGGGGGGTTAGTGTTAGTGAGTCTGAATATAGTAGGTGAGATGTTAAGAGGGGGGCGATGTTGTTAGCCGGGCCTGGAGTGTCTTGTGTATAGTTGAGGTGCTGATGGTGTTGTTCTTTTGGTAAGTTTACCGGTTGTTTGTGTACTTTGAGTGGTTTTGGGGTGGTTTTGAGTTGTTGGTAGGGTTTCGGGCAGGGCCGTATTTCCCGGTTGTGTGTATGTTGTGGTTGGGTTATTTTTTATAGTTGGTGGGGTGTAATGTGGTGTTGGGCTAGGGGCGGCAGTCTTGGCGGGGTGGGGTGGCGGTGTGCGGAGATACAGAAGTTTTTTTGTTTTATCTCACTGTCGTTTAGGGGGGGGGTGCCCTTATCTTCTCTTTTAGGGGCTGTTCTCAGGTGGGGTAGGTTGGGGGGGGGGGAGTTTGTACGGCGTTTTTTTTGCTTTTTTTGTGGGAGGTGTTGCCTTAGGGTGGTTGTTTTATTATTTGTTTTTTATTTTTTTTTTGGTGGTTGTTTTGCCGGTCGCTGGGGATGTGTTTTTGTGTAATATATTTTTTGTTGTTTTTGCTGCGCTGCGTAGGGTGAGTGTGTTTTTCTGTTGAACACGTGTTTATGTTTGTTTGATCTAGGTGTTTCTCGTTTCCTGTTTTATTGTCGTGGTGTTTTCAGGTTTGTTTTATGGTTTTAGGCTGTTAAGGGTTCTCCGGGGACTTCGTTTGCATCCTTCTCGTCTGGCTGTGTTGGATTGGTTTGTTTGTTCCTTTGCCCACTGCGTTAGAAATTCGTTTTAATCGTGTTTACTTGTGTTTTTTAGGCTTGGTCTATCGTCTGTGTATTGATGTTGGTGGGTGTGGCCCGCCATTTTGGGTTGGTTTTATTAGGATTCTTGGTGAGTATTGGTAAGTGGGACGAAGGGTGGATATATACGGCTCCGATCGGGGGGATGCAGGCAGTAGCGTTTGAAGAAGTGGTGGAACTCGCGCATACGGATGAGCTTAACGTCGTAGGGGACGACTGGTGTCCTAACCTTTTTCTTCGCATTTAGGATTATTTTTCGTCATTTCGATGAGGGCCACGCGGGTAAAGACAATATGGTTCTATAATCTGCCGGTGGACCAGTATTTATGGGTGGGTTTGTCTGACCTGTGTGCTAGCGTTTGTGACTGTGGGGATGTCTTGTCCTTGGTGGACCTGTTATGTTTATGTTGGGTTACGTGGGGTCGGGTGGAGTGTCTCTAGCGTGGTGTGATCGGGGGGTTGAGTTCTTTCAGGTTGGGTTTAATTGTGCTATGTTATCGGATGTGGTCTTAGTTGGTTTCTGTGGGTTTTTTGGGTTATATTTGTATTGTTGTTGTGGGCTCGGTTGTTTAATAGGGTCTATGGTTTCGTGAAGAGGTTGCGTTCTTTTTTTTTGATGTGGTTTTTAGATTATGTTGTTATCTTTCTATTCGATACTTTCTGCAGTGTGGTTATATAGAATGCTATTATTTGCCAAATTGGTGTAGCTTATAAATGTTTAATTAACAGTTTCAAAAATGTAGATAGTAAAAAACTTATAGTATTAAGTCGGTTAGGCGGTGGCTAACTTCCTCATCCGTTTATTTATTAAGGTAGTTGGTAGGGTTTTGGTATGTTATCTTTGATTATGTGTTAATTCTGTATTGTGAGCTGTGGTCTTATTTTTTTGTTTATAGATGTTTTTGGGTAAGCGAACGATATGTCTTTGTGGACTAGGTCTCAGTAGAGTATTTATTCAGAGTGTGATATAGACTTTTAGAGCAGCTACTTCTAGGGGTTGTTTTGGTTGTGGATTTGGGGTTGTGTGATTGGCTTTTGGTGTTTATTGTTGAATATGTATTAGGGAGGAGGGGTGTGGTTCTGAGTGTTATAGGCAAATTTGGGTTGATTTTTTTTGTTTACCCAGTTCTAACAGAGTAGCATGTGTTTGGTTTTTGTCTTCTTTTTTTTGTTAGGGGGGTGCTTGTGATGTGGGTTAGGGTTGGGGGGCTGGATGTGGGCGGGGGTGGGGGTTGGGTGTGTGGGGGGGGCTGGTTTGGGGTGGTGGGGGTGTTTTGGTTGACAGGTTGGTGCGGGAGCTGGGTGTGCGGGGGGGTGGGGGGTCCGTGGTGGGGGGTTGTGTGGAGGGGATTGGGACGTTCTGGTGGACGGATGTTGGGGGGTCTGGGTGGGAGGCGGGTCGGGTCGGCGGGGGTGTGGTATGTTTGGGGGGGGTCCGGTGGGTCGACGTGCGCGGGGGGATTTGGGGGAGTGGGGCTTTATGTGGTGTTGAGGGTAGTTCGTGTATGTGTGGGTGGTGGTGGTTACTGAGAACCCAGGTCCAGCAGAGGCTCTACAGACACGCGCTCTGTAGCCAGAGATGCGTCGGGGGCGTGCTGTGCGCGGACTGGCGGGGGGTTGCGATCTGTTGTTCCTGTGTTGTGGGCGTGGGTTGTTCGGATGGTTATGGGCTGGCGCGCGGTCGATGTGGGGGACCGTATATTGGGGGGTGGTTTCGTGGGGGTGAGTGGTCGTCTGCTGTATGGTGGCGCGGTCGGGGGCGTGAGGAGCTGTTTTGCGTTAGTTTAAGTTGGCGCGCCGGCTAGGTGGGGGATGGGGTGGAGGTTCGGTAGCGCGAGAGCGTGGGGGTTGGGTAGGAGGCCGGTTGAGGTTTGGTTTTATGCTTCTCTCTTGAGGAGGGTGTCTGACGTGTTGGGGCTGGGGGCGCGGTTGGGTCTCTGTCAGAGTCGGGCCCCCGGTGTTGGAGTGCTGCAGCCCTGTGCGAGTTAGCGCTTAATTGTAGTTTGGGGGGTTGGTATTGGGTGGTGGGGGGGGTGGGTTTGTAGGGAGGGTGAGGTGGGGGGGGGGGTGGGGGCGGGGTGTTGTTATGGTTGGTGTTTCACTGTCGGTTATTGGGGTTGACGCCGTGAGGGGGGTTGTTTGGTGGTTAGGTAGTGTTGTGGTGTTTTAAGGTTGTGTGTGAATTTAATAGGGAAATTAGTGTGTTTCATGGTGCGGCGGGTTTTCGGATGGTTATCGGGGGTGGTTTTGTTTCCTATGACGGTCATGACATCAGTGGGGGGGGGGGGGCCGGGGGGGGGGGGGGTGGGTGTGGTGGTGGAGTTTGGTGGTTGTTGGGCGGTGGGTGCGCTGGTTGGGGGTTTTAGCAGATACTCTGGACGTGGCGGGGGGCAGCGAGTGCTTCACGGGGGGAGCGGGGGGTCCGGGGGGTGGTTTCCGGTGAGTGTGTGGTGTGGTGCGGGGGTTTTTGGGGGGTGATGCGGGGGCGTATTTGTTTTGCTTGGTTTTTTTTGATAGGTTTTTTTATTTTTGTTAATGGGTATTGGGGGTTATTTGTGTGTTTATCCCTGTGCTATCACAGGTGTAAAGAATTCAGGTAGTGTTTGTAGATATCGGGGATAATTAAGGAATAAAAGCAGGATGGATTAAGTTATGGATCTGGCATCGGTTTTTTTTGGCTTGTGGTTTTGACGGGTGTATTACCGGACCTGAGGGGTCGGCTGGATTGCTGGGCTTGGTGGGGTGGGGGGGTGTGTGTCCGGAGGCCGTGAGGTTTAGGTAGGTTTTTTGGGGGTAGACGTGAGTGTTGGTGGTTGTGATTGGGTTGAGGACTAATTGAGAGTTTTGAGTTCAGGTTTTTTGTGAGTGTTGGAGTGGTTTGTGTTGTTCGTTGTAGTTTTGGTGGTAGAGCGGACGTTCTGTTAAGTGGGGTGTGGGTTGGTGGGCTGGGTGGGGGGCGCTAGTTGTGGGTGTCCTTCGGGTTTTGCGTGTCCTGCTCTCGCGGTTGATTTAGGGAGGTTAAGTATGTTGGCGTGTTAGAAGGTGATCTTTGTTTGCGTGAGTACCTTGTGTGGGGGGTTGTTGTTTGGGGGTGGGGGGGGGAATAAGGGGCGGGGGGGATTATGCCCCCGTTTCGTGCGCTGCTTTAGCGCATCCGTGCTGTGTCGGGAGCTCGGCTGAGAGGTTTACTGGGTGTCAGTGTATTTGCTGGCGGATCTCGCTATGCTGCTCAGTGTGGGGTGTATGATGCATTTAATTGTTGTGTGAGGGCTGTTTGTGGTGTGGTGTGGCTGGGCATGGGGCACTATTGTTCTGTCTTGTATGGTTGATAGTGTCAGGGGGGGGTGGCATAGGGTGGGGGCTGACTAAGTGTGGGAGAGGGTGTGGGATGCGGGTTGAATTGTTGCAGTTCCATTTGTTTGGGTAAGGGGTGGTGGGTTTGGGTGGGGCAGTGTGTGTGGGACTGGGTTGGGTAGATGAAGGATGATTTATGGGGGGTTGGATTTGGGTTGTGATGTGGTGTGGGTGGTTTTGGTTGGTAGGTTGGGTTGAGTTGGGTGTGGGGGTTTTGGGTGTCATTTTTGTGGTTAAGTATTGTGGTGGTGAGTGCGGTGGGATATAGAGGGAGGTAGTGTGAGTGGGTGGTGTGAATGGGGGGTGGGTTGGTGTGTTGTGTATTGGACTGGTTGTTTCTGTTCCTAGAGGTGGTGGGGGCGTTTTTTTTAGCTGTGAGTGATGTGGTATTAGAATTGTTAGTAATTATGGTTTTATATAGGTGGGGGGGTATGTTCTGGTGGTGGTGGGGGGAGTGTGGGTGTCATGGTGTTTTGGTTAGCCGTGGTGGTTGGGTGATGGGGGGAACTGGGGGATCGGTTTTTGTGTAGGGATTGGGGTGTTGGGTTAGGAGGGGGTAGGGTTCAGGATGGGAGCTTCAGTGATGACTGGGTTAGATTGTTTATGAGTTAGGAATAAGAATATTTTTTTTTTGTCTGTGGGGGGGGGTGCAGAAATCTACGTAGGAGGGGGATGTGGGGGCAACAAATGTAGATATATAAATGCTTCTTTATTTAGAGTTGGTCAAAACGCTTCAAACATATCCTGCACAACCCTATTGTCCGCTAGTTAGTGTATCGACCTTCAGCTGACCAGTTCTTTAATTGGGTTTGGTTCTCATGTTTTTGGACTAATGGTGAAGGAAGAAGGGTTGGACGTTACCTGTCGGTTTTCATGCAACTTGGCTAATTGAGACATTCTAATGCAATCCAATCCTATACCATCATGCTAACCTATAAACTTTACCCTGTACATTTAAATTCTGTCACCCTCAAAACCCTAAACTCAACAGAAATCATCCTCATAGCTAGGTCCCACCACTAAAAGACCCACCCATACATCACCATCAACCACCCAAAACGATCTCCACACCCCACACCACCCCCCACCCACCCCCCCTAAGTCTAAGACCTAGACCCCCTCCCCAAAAACCTCCACCCCCACCAACCACCCCCCATCCCCCCCACCCCCCCCCCACACACCCCGTCCCCCCGACCCTCACCCCTTCCCCCCCCCCCCCCCCCCCCCGCCCCCAGGCCCCGGATGTGTTAGTATGTCTAGTGGCATTAGGCATAGGGAGGTGCTGGGTGGAATGTAGTGAAAAAGGATCGTGGGAGGTGGGATTTTTCCTGTAGCACTTAGGTGGTTTGGGTTTTAGGGTTAGGGGTAGGTGATTGAGTTATCCAGTTGGAGTTGGACTTTTTCGGTGAATGAAGAGATTTCTGGGAGTGAGGGTGTTTGGTTAGGGGGGTAGCATGGGGATATGGAGTTTTGAGTTTGTTTTTTGGTAGGGGGTCGGTGAGGGTCCGTTGGAAGGTGAGGGGTGGATGGTTTGAGGTGGGATGAGGCGTGGGATGTATGGGTGAATTTGTTGCTGTTATGGGGATTGCTTGTCTAGAATAGGGGTGAGCTGTGGGTTGGATATGTGTGATTCAAGTTAGTATTTGTTTATTGTGAATTAATTTGTGACGGTAGATTTGAGGTCGGGTGGTGATTGGTAATATATTTGCGGTTGTCATAGGGTTGGGTCGTTTCTAGAGGCTTCGCAGGATGTTAGAATTTTTTGGTGCATGTTTGAGTTGTCCCGTCGGTTCCACTTAATCATAAGGGGTGTCTTTTTGTCTAGGATTTTGCCTTTATTTTACATTTCGTCTTCTTCATCCCATTCATTCCAACTTTTTTAAGTCACTGCACTACACGCTTAGTTCACGATTATCCTGTTTTCACAAAGTACCCAAAAGAACCACTTAAAATACTCCTTTATTAATTTCTAGTAAAATATTAACCCCCATATATACACAAATTTGAATTCCTCATTATCACAACCCTCCAAAGTCACTTATATGAGTGGTTTTATAAAGTAACATATTTCGATATAATTCCCTCCTTAGTCCCTATTATACTTATCACCTATTCCTCATGGTGCGAACCATACAGCTACCTTCCTTAATGGGCTGGTACAACATGAGACTGTGAGGAAGAGGGTTGGACTCGTTACCTGTTTCAGCACTTTGCTATGAGACATTCTCTATAATCATTCTTCACTCAAGATTATTTTTTCTAGTGATTCTGTGTCAAGATTCTTCTTTAGATGTCATCATCAGAGCATCATCAGATTTTCATTCGGTATCTTCATCTGATTCTTTGTTTTTTTTATTTTCTGCGAGATACTATTACCAGATCATTCTTCTCTCGATTTTACCGGTACTATTTTCAAGGCATCTCGAGAGACGTAGGTACCCTATGACATCTTGTATGCATTACTCACTTGTGTCTGAACTGTTTGTCTCCTGTACTTCTGCGGGGCTATCTCGCAAGAGACGTAGGTCCTCTATGACATCTGTACCTGCATTACCACTTGTATCCGGAGCTTTATCTTCTGTCCGTGCTGATTTGATACCATCGCCTAAGAGGGTTAGGGATTCTGGTTATCTGGCAGATGTAGAGGTTGATCCTAGAGAGATTAGTTTGAGGGATGATGCTATTGTCAGGGTTAGTGATGAGCCTCTTTTAGAGCAGGATATTAATCCAGAGATTCAGGCGGAGATTGATGAGTGTATTGCTTACGCAGATGCTCTTAGGGACAGAGGGATTGCTGATAAAGTTGTAGTTGTGGCTGTTGATCGAGATGAGACAGAGACGAGTGTGAGAGGCTTGGTTGAGGTCAGAGTTGAGAGGGTTACGCATCCTGCGATGCCAGAGGATATTCTTGAGCCTGCTCAGGAGGGAGCAGTAGAGGTTACATATGAGACATTGGGAGATTTGGTTCAGAGGTTCCATGATCACACTCAGGCTATCCCAGTCCATCATATACAGGCTATTGAGGGAGTTCAAAGAGAGCAGGGACATAGGATTATTGGGGTTGAGTCGGCAGTCACTGCTTTGACTGAGAGGGTTGCTGAGTTGGAGAGGGATAACAGGAGGCGTAGAGGCACCGTGAGTGTTGAGATTCAGAGAGTTGACCGACTTTAGCGCGACATGTCACGTATGCAGAGAGAGTTGGGGCGGATGCGACGACTTCGATTTTATGATCGAGTGAGAGTTGGCAGACTTAAGAGGTGTGCTAGGAAGCACATGGGCTACCGTCCTTAGAGATGTTCGTTAGCATTGCAGCATTGAGTAGTAGCGTTTAGTGATGACCGTAGTGTTAGAACTCGTATTTTCTGTATTTTAAAACGTTGTGATGTAATCACTTATGTTCGATGATATGAAATTGATATTTATCTATGATATGATGTCATGATTTGATTTACTTATGCTCTTGTGTCATGCATTATGGGATTTCCGTGAATATGTATTTTGATCGTGTATTTTCTATGTGATTAACCGTAAATTTTATTTAATACCGTTAGTAATCTCGCATTTCCTAGAAATCTCATCGAGTGTTATGTTGATATATTGTAGGAAGATGCCTAGCACCCGATCTGGAGCGTCCATGACTCGTGAGGAGTTTGAAGAATTGGTTACTCGCCGAGTAGCTGAAGAGATGGAGGCTCGTGAAGCCGCCAGGACCCTTGAACCCCTGAATGAGAATGGGGATGAACTAGAAGGCGAGAACGGAGGAAATGGAAATGGAGGAAACAGAGGAAATGGAAATGGAGGAAATGGAAATGGAAATGGAGGAAATGGAGATGGAAATAGAGGAAATGGAAATGGAAATGGAGGAAATGGAAATGGAGGAAATGGAGGGAATGGAAATGGAGGAAATGGAAACAGAAATGGAAATCATGGTATGAACCATGGAGGTTTCATGCCAGTAGCT
>BQNB010122781.1:0-20219 GCA_026074375.1 Tanacetum coccineum
TGAGAACAGGTTGTGCCCCAAGCCCTCAACGAAATAAACCCTGGTGATCAAAATATTTCCCCATTGAAGATCACCATAACCCAGAGTTGAAACAACATGATCATTCCCAAAGCGGACGGTTCCCAAGAACTTCCAAACGAAATTTATGAGAAGCTTCAGATTACCTGCCATGTACTTTGAGCATCCCGAGTTTACGCGCCATAAACAGATTTGAATGACCTGCCAAAGAAAAAGTAGAATTTGGAAACCGTTTTCTTGTAGGTTCCTGAGGGTTAGAGATACATGCAATATCACCGTTAGAGCAGTTAGATTGACTCTCTGATTCACTGGAATCGATTATTTTTCCTTTAAGGTCAAAAATTCTTCTAGTTGGTGACCACCTAAGGAAAGATCAAGGTTTACTAGGCTTAGGTGAGGCAAGTCTTTCTATGGACCCTACCTTCTTAGGTTTCTTGACATGTGGCATATGTTTCTTTTGATTAGCAATTTTTAAAACATTTGCCTTTTGTTTCTTATCACGAGAATTCATTCCATTCACATAATTAAGCACACAGACATCATGATTAGCAGTAATTAAACATTGCTTACACATAGTACAAACAACTTTAGATTTATCATTCCAAATAGCAAGCTTAACGTTATTACATTCAGATGACATATGTTTTTGTTATTCTTAGAAAGCAGTAAATTCCTAGGGTGTTCTTCTACTTTAACTTCTTTATTCTTCCTGCAACTACTCTTAGACGCAGAGGGGATCCTATCATTCTTTGTATTGCTCCTAGGCTGTGGCCTTCTGGTCTTAGCAGTGTTGTCTACTCCTGTAGAAGACAAACCATTTGAGTTAGAATTAACACCTTCTTTGTGAGGGCATGAGGTTGTGAAACAGTGATCGGGTTTGTCCTAGCGCTTGCTTTAATGGGTTTGTTAGGCATAGACTTTTCTTCCTTATAAGTCTTAAATGGATTAATCCTAAACATTCCTGGGAAAATCACGTTATCATTTTTCACAACTTTTGATTCTTGTGGTGTGGGTACCGTGTTTGAAGTGACTGGTTTTGACAAAGCATGTGTCTCATCGATCTTGGAAAGACCCTTAGATTTTGGAAAAGAAGTTACTGAATAGAGTTTTGATCTAGAAGAAGAGGGTGGTTTGTATGTGGTCTTAAGATGAGAATTTTCTTTAGCATAATTAAAACCCTGAAACTCTAATTCCACGTTCTCATTCTCTAGTTTTTTAGATAAAGGATCAAGGGTATCTGATACACATGGAGTATCCTTACATTTACCCTTGAGATCTCCTAACTAAGCATGTAATCGTTCGATCTTTTGTTGCATGTCATTATAAGGTTTATCATATAAAATTTTATCATATTTGCATTCTTCACACTTTTTATACCAATCATTCCAAAGTTTAACATATTCATTCTCCTTTTTAATGATATAATTTTCAAAACATTCTTTCGTACGATCAAGATCAGTTATGAGATTAGATGTATCTACAACAAAATTACTTTGCATAATAGACATAATATCCCGACTGACAACTGCTCTCAAGAGACGATCGATTTCCAATTCCAAAGCCTTGTGTTTAGCAAGAGATTCATCAGCTTCTTTTGCAAGAGATTTGAAGTCTCGAACAAATTTGGCTGCTTCTTTCAAAAATTGTATTTCGAAATTTTGCAATCTAGCATCAACTTGGTTAACGATAGGGAAAATTTCATCCTTTACGATTTTGTGAATCTCTTGGTGAATAGAAGATGACCAATTGTGTATATCTAAAGTCATTTTTTGTTTTACAACACGCTGAAGAGTTCATGCAATACTTGGTGTAGTATCATCCAAAACTCTTCAATTGGTATTGAAATTGATTTAGAAACATTGGCCGTTTTGGAAGTATTTGAAAAATATAACTGATGTGTCATTGTGTGGTGTATATTTTAATGATTCAAGTATTAAATTTATATTTTGCCGACTTAACCAAAAACAACACTTTAACGGGCAGTGTCCCCGGTCGGTGGTAGATTCGTGGTAAGTAGGGTTGTCGAACACTCTAAGCGAGGTTAAATCTTTCAATTTATTAATACTTTGGTTTACTAATCTAAGTTAATTCTAATCTAAGTCAAACCTATGCTAATCCTATGTTAGTTCTAATCCTAATTCTAACAGGTTAAAAGGGGGTTTTCAGTCTGAGAGACTGGCACGGGTTTGGTGATGACTACAATCAATTTAAGAAAGTTTAACCCACGCAAGCAAATTAATAAAAGATAAAAGAGCGATCAAGCCTTATAATAGAAAACTGTATTAGCCATCATTAATTCAATTAGAAGTTGGTTTGTTTATCAATACAATGATTACTTATCTCGAGGTGGTATATCATTCTTAGACTTAGGCGGGACTTCTTCCTAAGACCTAGACGCATTAATTCTGTCACAGTTAAAGCATCCGCATAAAGAATCCTTATTTACTGATTATAATCTATCTTAGGGATTAAAGAAATGGTGATCTTGTTAAACCCTAGCTTATAGAGACTTTACCCACTTAATGCTTAACAGCGATTTATTCACTAGTAGTCCACTAACCTAATCTTTACCAATTAATTAGAACATACTCATTGATCCTAAGGGTCACCTACCGGTCCAACTAAGCT
The DNA here is from genome assembly GCA_026074375.1 of Tanacetum coccineum. Taxonomy (NCBI): domain Eukaryota; kingdom Viridiplantae; phylum Streptophyta; class Magnoliopsida; order Asterales; family Asteraceae; genus Tanacetum; species Tanacetum coccineum. The sequence continues at coordinate 2,647 of BQNB010122781.1, forward strand.
CACAATCTAAAGGCAAAGACATGTCGTTAATTGTGATCCTATTGGTTTAGATGTATTAATCACTATATGGAGAGTTATCTCGGCATCTAGATTACTTGGTCCATATCACTAGATCCAATTGAATGATAGGTCGCATATTAAAGCACATAAACAAGTATAAATTGATAAACATAAACAAGCACACAACGATAAATTAAGCAATTGAGATATAAACAAAACCAAATATTTAGATCTTCATAATAATGGCTAATACCTGAAGGTATTAGCCTTCAAACATCATAATTAATTCAAGAGTAATGGCTTAGCCAAGGTAAACTAACCGAGTTAATGAATGATACCAAATACTAAACGATTACAAAAGTATAAGAAATTGCATGTTGTCTCCTATGGATTGGAATGTGTTGCGAGACCTCTTCAGCTCTTTTTCTCTTCTGAAAATTGACTTTTGTGGTTTAAGTATCAAGAATATGATTTAGCACACTTAAAACTCGTTTTTGAGTTTTCTATTTATAGGGTCTGAAGTCGGTGCGATATGGCATATCAAATGGGTTTGATACAGCGTATCAGGAGTTTCTTAGAGTAGGAACCACGTTTGATATCTTTCAGAATATTCACATACTATATCTCCAATACGACGTATTGGTCTTCTCTGGATACGGTGTATTGATCATGTTTCCTTCGTGGTCTTTGGTGAGTGGAGGCACAGATACGCTGTATCTTCCTTAATGGATACGGCGTATTGGTTGTTAGAACAATAATCTTCAAAATATCTTCTTTTATGCTTCAGAATGCGCGCCTTTTGCTAATATTCCCCAATTACTTTGTAATTACTACAATTTTCAAATACAAACGATTAAGTAACAATTCTTTGCAATAATTATACAAAATGGGTTAATTACATAGGAAAAATGATGCTATAAAATAGACGTTATTTGATGTCATCATGAGTTTGCTTTTATTTTGGTTACTGTCGTTACAGTTGTCACACTGTCCCTAAGTACGTTATTATTATCGACACCTTTACGGGCACACTATGTCCCAGATATCGTCTTCGCATGATGATGATCCCGCGAGTGAGTCGCGACGTACCCTTAACTATTTTGCGTACCCCTACCCTGCATAGGACCTTGAGGATGACTCATCAATAGATTCCGAGTTAGAACTCGAGGCGACCAGTAGATGGACTACGTATGCACGACATGTAGAGATGTTCATTCTTTGCTATTAGAAACTACGTCGACCTATATTTTGGTCACGTTTTGGTCTTATTTCGTCATACTATTACGCCAACCGTTTTGGCTGCGAATGTGAGCATGAGTGCTCGATTAGTACATAATCACTCAGTGATTGATTGATTTATCCCAACAGCGTTGTTGGGGGAATATTTTAATATGTCATACCGTCTTAGTCTCAGCTGGGAGTTGAACTCTAGCTTGTCGCCGACTTGTCGGAAGGCCATTTATGGCACATAGAACTCGCTTTCATACCTTAAAGAGTTTTTAAAACTCAAAGCATTATTTGCTTGTTTTCAAACACCCTCGTCAGCGTTACAAGATTTTGTTTTTGAGCAACCCCAAAGTTGAGTCAATTTTCTAAAAACATTGAGCTTTTTAACAACTTCTAATGCGTAAAATTGTTTTAAATAATTATTTGCCAACTTTTAAATTTATAAAACTCGTCTACCGATACACGCACTAACGGGCAAAGAGCCCGGTCATATGTAGTGTAGTAGTTGGTCAATCCGAGATCGTCCTAAAGCTAAGGTTACTAGTTCTAATTTGATTTTGTCACGTTTGGAAAAATGGTTTTAAGATTGATTTTAAAAACTTAAGAAAAGTAAATGTAGAAAAGTAAATTGATAGAAGTAATCAGGGGGAAAAGTGCGCTAGCCTAGCCATTTCACTACTACTGTTATGATTACATTTTCCTGTGCAATGTTCAATTACAAGTTTCATTGTTGGATCTAATATCGATAAACCTAAATTGGCATTTGAGGTCTGTCCTATACTTAATCTACAATCCCAATTTCCATAGGATCACACGGGCAGGGCATCTAAGTTTGTAGTGGTTAATCCCCAATTATCCTTAAGACCAATTCTATAATCTCTACAGATTATTAACCCTCTTTGAAAGAGTTCCTGTGCTTTTTAAGTGTTTAATGTGACCAAGGTTATAATATGTTTAATTCCTACACTAAGGATAGGTGCCAATCTACCCTAGTACCCCACTAATCCCACGTTCAACCGGTAAGTCTAATAACAAGACTAATAAGATCCAAGCCACCCTCTATACTACCAAAACCCACGGATCAATGAAAGGCAATAAGGATATCCAATAAAGCCGTAATTAAACAGGGAATAACAATCATAACAACAGTAAATACATAGCTAGGCCAGCACTAAGAGTGCTTAGCCACTCATAGCAACAGTAAGACAAGAAAATTGAAGAAATCTTGGATTGATAGATCATAATTCTTACAAACTGAGTTTTCGAATGATTAATGCTAAAATAAAGTACAGTGATCCTCTTTTGGACTTCTGGTGGAATGCTTCGTCTTCTAGATGCCTTGTTCGCCTCTTGGTACTGTGTGGCGAAGAGGTGAAGTGAGTGATGCCAAATGAGCCGAGTGAGGGCTCAGTTTATAAGTATCGAATGTGTTACGGCGTAACAGTTATGAACACATTACGCCGTAATAATGCTGATTTAGTTTCCCATGTTCCAGGCTTAATTAAAGTTACGATGTAACAGTATCACCATGTTTACGTCGTTATGATGACTCAGATACTCAATCCTTCTTCAAATGATAGGTTACGGTGTAAAGGTGATGGTGATGTTACGATGTAACAACTGATGTTGAGTTATTTATTCGTTACTCTTGATTACGACGTAACTCCTACGGGGAGGTTACGCCGTAAAAGCCTTGAATGCCATCACTTCTTGAATTCTACGTCCAAATCCCGCTTCTTTTGCTCAAATGCTTGCTTTGCTCCTGAAAACTAAATATAGGTAATTAAGTAGTGTTTTTAGATATTTATAACATATTTACAAGCATTTTCGTAGGGAATTTGATACTAAAAAGTATTAACTATTTGATGTTATCAAATATCTCCCCACTTTACTTCTACTTGCCCTCAAGTAGAACCGTTTAGAATAACTTATAAAAAGATTTTCCTAATTTAACTTGGAGAAATGAATTTATAATTTACTTATGCTAGAAACATCAAAGCTGAACACCTCACAAAAATGGGGATCAAAATTCACTCAACTCTCAATCTAGTCTAAGTGTTTTGTTTTTTGGGGTGATCACTTAATTGCACTGTCATAGCATGTATTCTGTCACACCCCGTAAATATCAGGTCAACATTTTAAACCTTTTCGATTATAATCTTTGACTTTTACATGTTAGATTTGAATCTGACAGTTTTCCAGGAAGTTAAACCGCGTAAATCTAAAAAGCGTCATCGGGCGCGTCCTGGCATCGGTTATTAATTAATTTAGGCCTTATATGAGATATTTTAACTTTTCTAAGTCTTTTGTGATTTTTAATCACTTCCAATATTAATTTTAGGGTTTTATATTTTAAATTGCGTTTTTCGCGTTTTTGACCTAACGGAACCCCGGAAACCCGCAACCTTTTCAAATAAACTCTAGTTATCATATGTCTCGTGTTTGCAAGTCAAAAATTTTCTGAGATAACACTAAATCTGATAAAAATGTATACTTATTAAATAATAATAGTACATGTCATAAGGATTCTAAGCATATAAGAAACTCGCAAAACGAAGCTATAACGAAGGAGATACGATGTTCGCAAGATTTAAGTTTATAAAAATACTTTTATAAACTATTTTGAAATACTGATTTAACACAACCACTTATAAAAATAGTGGACGTTTTATAAACAGAGTTCATCTCGCCACGAATTCATACATATAAAGAACGCTAAAAACGGAGTTAAAACGAGTAAGATACGATGTTTCAAAGTTATCAAACATTATGTACAAAAGATGAAAAACCGTAAATGTTTCAGCAGCTACTGAAACTCAGTTTTGAGGACCTTCGGATCCGATTGAGTCGAATTGTAAAATTACAAAGTCGTTCGGAACGACATTTTACATAAACCTGCCGATTTTCATAATTTTCGGATGTATAGTTTGCAAACTAGACACTTTTCCTGACATGAATAGTGTTGGTTCGTTTTTAATACCATTTGCGATACATTTTAGATATCAACTTTTATTCATTTTTATATATGTTTTTAACTTTATAAGTATTATTTTACAAGATGATTAAATTACTTATACGATAACATTATACGAATCATAAAAACGTTAAATCAAGTGTTTTTAACAAATAAATAAATTATTGGACAAGTATACTATTTTTATTTTACGAGTACAAATACATGGTTATTATTTAACAAATGCGATTTAAATATTGTTTCATTCTTTTTAAATTAAACAAAATAGTTTTAGGTGGTGATGTAACGCTATAACTTGTGATGTAGTATTTAGTATAAATACAATACACTCATCCGGCCTATAATTATTTAGGTTGTATTCAGACCTTCACGTGACATTTTCACTCTTTGACTTACGTTATTTATTCATTCACTTGAGGTGAGTTCATAGGCCCATTTCCATCTACTTGTTTTACAACTTTACGGGGTGAAATTACATGCTTGTTTTACTATGGACACAAGTGTTTTAAATTGTATGCTATCCAGATTTATCTGCCTTAATTGTAGTGCCTAAGTTACCGCATTGCCAATTAAGCCCCTACCAAATCATGAACCGTATAATTGCTAATGTAGTGAGCGCTAGTGTTGTGGATAGATCTATCGGGACTGACAATCCCCACCTGGAATTTTTGGTCACAAGTTGAACATGGTGCATTTAACATTTAGAGGAACTTATAGGCTGTTTGGCAGACACCCTATACTTATTTTGGGGCACTAACAGTTAAGGTTTCGGTGTCATGAGCTTAGTGCAATAATACATGTTTTGGACTACTGAATTTGTTTCATAGTCTACCTTTACTTAAATCTTGTGGTCCACTCATTTACTGATAAACCTATGAATTCACTCAACCATTGTGTTGACTTTTAGCATGTTTAATTTCAGGTCCTAAGGTGTAATTTCTGAAGGGGAGCTGCGAGGATATCATGAAGGTGGATTCTGTGTTTATTTAAATTCGATGCACTTTTTAACTTTTAAAAACTTATGTCATCTTTTGAAATCGTGAAACTTTTGTGTTACAAATGTATGTTGAAGTTTATGACGCTTTTAAGTATGTGGGACCTACTGTGAAAACTCTGATATTTTATAATGCATCGAATGTACTTATTTAAAACGTCTCTTTGAGGTCGTTTCCTATATCTTGTTTGTTGTACTATGACGTGGCACCCCATTGTTACCATTCTGCTGCTACCTGATTTTTGGGGTGTTACAGATTGGTATCATTGAGCCAGGTTACTAGGAATGGTAATTTTCAAATATAGGCTATTAAACATTTTTTTTAAAAGATTTTCATTTCTTTCATTTTCAAAATACAGAATCCTTCATCGCTTATCCCATATCCGCGCGCGTATTCCCCGATCCTTACTTACTTTTCTGATTGTCATTATTGTATTATATAGTTTATATATAATATTCGGTTTAAATTTCGATCCCTTACGTCTATCTTCTAGTGTATTACTAATCATTCGTATCGGTCGATTATATAAATATTGACCATTCTAATTAATGATGTTTATTTATAAGAGCATCACCGTTTACACTATAAAATTTAATTTTATAATTGTTTAAGATAACTATCATTGTGAAATTTAATCTTGTAGCTATGTGGATTCATTATAGAATTGCATACTACTGTATGGATGATAAAATTCATGAGTGTTATAATATTCTTGTATCTTATTTTCTCCATTATTATCATGTACCTCGACTCGACGTACTCTTACAAATTCTTACCGGATTTTGTACTTGTATTGTTGACAAAATCATGCCGCCTGGAAGATTGAAGAAGAAATCTGTTAAGAGGTTAGTGGAAAAACGTGTAGCTAAATGCTTATGAAGAATTCAAATGTCCTTTCTTAGGGGCTAATTTAGATAACGCTGAAATTTCAGGAGGAAACATTGGGAATGTTGGAGGAACTGTGAATGTGCAGGGTTGTTCGCACAAGGCTTTTATGAATGGAAAGCCTCACTCTTTTAATGGAACGGAGGGTGTTGTTGGTTTAAGGCGTTGGATAGAGAAGGTGGAGCAAGTGTTTGAAATTTGCAAGTGTGTCGAAGAAGATAAAGTTATGTTTGCTGCTAGTACTTTTGAGGGTCGTGCGTTAACATGGTGGAATGGGAATGTGCACACCCTAGGGCTCGTCAATGCTAACCGTATTCCCTGGCTGATTCAGGACGACGATGAATACGAATCTGCCAGTCAAACTGAAATCCAAGGATGGAGCAAGAGCTCTGGACTCTGACTCTGAAAGGAGATAACATCAAGGCATACAACAATCGTTTCCATAAGCTGGCCTTGATGTGTCCTGAATTGGTGCCCACTGAAAAGAAGAAGATTGAAAAGTACGTTTGTGGGTTTCCTGAAAGAATCAAAGGAAATATCACTTCTTCAAAGCCTGCAACTATGAATTTTTTTTTTTTTCTGGGGGGAAAAAATGCATCAACATGGCCCGTGAACTGTTGAGCAAAAAGTTTAGGGTAGGGATACTAGAATGGTGAAAGCAATAAAAAGAAAAGGGAAAGACCACCAAAGAAACTCCACATACAATAACCCAAACTACAACAACACAACAACAACCGAAACCGAAACAACAACCATCTCAACACAAAACAAGAGAGACATGAAACGCCAAGGCCTATGATGCAGCCCCAGCTAGGGTAGGGTTATGCTGGGGAATCTCCCAATGGTTCAAACGTTGCACTCTCTCAAATTGGCAATGCCCTCCTTGGTATTCGGAAAGTGCCAATGAACTGGTCATCAGGAGAGAGAAAGATTGCAGAGTTAGGGTTCCAGGTGCAGGAGTTACCTTGCAGGATGTGACTTGTTATGGATGCGGTGAAAAAGGACATTTCAAGGACAAGTGTCAAAAAGGAAGGAACCAGCAGAATGAGGGAGCTTATGGGAGAGCTTACGTGGTGGTTGAAAATCCGCAGCAGAAACCGAATGTGGTCGCGGGTACGTTTCTTCTTAATGATCATTACGCTTGTATCCTCTTTGATTCTGGTGCTGAGAAGAGCTTTGTATCTTCTGCGTTTACACCTTTTATTGATATTGCCCCAACCACTTTAAATACTAGTTATGAAGTAGAGTTAGCAGATGGAAAGGTGGTTAGTACCAACATTGTTTTACGAGGTTGCACCTTAGCTTTGTATAACCATTGTTTCAAAATTGACTTACTCCCGACCCAACTAGGAAGTTTCGATGTCATTATTGGCATGGATTAGTTGTCATACCACCGAGCTGTCATAGATTGTTATGAAAAGATTGTTCGTATTCCTCTTCCGAATGACGGGTTTCTTGAAGTACAAGGCGAGAGGCCGGAAAAGGATCCTGGATCACTTGCGTGTATCAAGGCTGATGAAAAGAAGCTTGATGACATTCGGGTTGTCCGAGACTTCCCTGAGGTATTTCCAGATGATCTGTCCATGTTTACCTCCTGTGCGTGAGATAGAGTTCCGCATCGATCTGATTCCAGGCGCGTCGCCAGTTGTTAAATCGCCATACCGATTAGCTCTGTCAGAGATGCTAGAGTTGTCAAACCAACTAGCTTCAAGAGAAGGGCTTCATTCGACCCAGTCATTCTCCATGGGGAGCACCCGTGCTTTTTGTTAAGAAGAAAGACGGTGCGATGAGAATGTGTATTGACTATAGGGAATTAAATAAGTTGGCTATAAAGAACCGCTATCCTCTCCCTAGAATTGATGACTTGTTTGATCAACTACAAGGTGCGTGTTGTTTCTCCAAGATAGATCTTCGCTCGGGATATCATCAGTTAAGAGTTCGAGAGGAAGATATACCAAAGACCGCGTTTAGAACACGTTATGGGCACTTTGAGTCCACGGTCATGCCATTTGGGCTGACGAACGCACCAGCAATATTTATGGACTTGATGAACCACGTCTGCAAACCGTATTTGGAAAAATTCGTAATTGTATTCATAGACGACATCTTAATCTACTCAAAGTCAGAAGAAGAACATGAAGTCCACCTAAAGACGATTTTAGACTTACTCAAGAAGGAGAAGTTATACGCCAAATTTTCAAAGTGCGAATTTTGGTTGAAAGAAGTCCAGTTCCTAGGACATGTGGTCAACCATGACGGTATCCATGTTGATCCTAGCAAGGTTGAGTCGGTCAAGAACTGGAAGATGTCACACCCCGTAAATTCCCGGTTAGTATTCTGACCCATTCCGGTCATCTACTTTTAAATTTTATACGTTACGTTTAAATCTGACAGTTTACCGGGGAACTAAACTGCGTAAAAACTGAGAAACGTCATCGGACGCGTTCTGGCATCGGTTATAAATTAATTAAGGCTTAATATGAGATATTTTAGCTTTCCTGAGTGTTTCATGATTTTTAACCACTTCCGATATTAATTTTAGGGTTTTATCTCTTAAATTGCGTTTTTCGCGTTTTTGACCAAACGGAACACGAAAACTCCGGTAATAATCTTTTCGTGTAAACTCAAGTTATCGATAATCTTATGCCCTAAGCCCAAAAATTTCGTTCACCCCTCCCCCTATACCCAAAACCCACGAAATATATATGTGTGCATGCTCAAAATTAATTCAACAAGCATCTTTCTTGAAATCCCATGCATGTGCTCATGCTTACACAAGATAGTGACACATGAGAATGTCATTCTCATGCACCATTTCTCATGTTGATAAAACCATGTGATTACTTACCACTTTGACTAACCATTTGACTTGAAATTCAAAAATCTAACCAAGTATGCATGAACCAAGACCACAAAAATGAACCATAATGGTCCTTGTGCCTAGTTTCGGCCGAGCAAAGGGTGACACACACCTTTGGTGTGTGTGTTGGTCACTTGTATGCATCAATTTAACCAATCAACCCTAGGTTCTTTGCCTATAATACTAGCATTAAACAAGCTTAGTGGGTTTTTTATTTCATTTCCAGTTACCAACATAAACACACATCTCCTCTCCCTCATCCTTAGGGGGGTTCACGCACCACCACCACCATCATACCCAATCCATAACTTTTGATTTCTAGCAAGATCCAAGTGTTTAAAGTTCATTCCTAGTTATATCTAAGGTGTTGTGAAGCATTAATTCCTTTGATTTCTAAGAATATAAAAATTGGGTTTGCAAGATTATTTGAGGGTTTTTATTGATTCGAGTCCTTTGGGTATAGATCTTGTGTTTTCACTACTTGTTCCTCTTGATTTGTAAGTCTTTCTTGAATCTTTGCTTGGTTTCATCTATTTTCTTTATAGATCTATGTTTGTTCATAAAGATCCATGTGTTTGTGTTATTTTTACAAAAGAAATAAGTTAATATTTTGTCATCTTTTATAAAGTGGAAGTAAAAATTGTTACAACCTTATGTTTATGTTTTATATCATGATCTTGGTGAGATTGAGGGTTGATGAGAGTTGCAACAATAGAGATTAGGGTGGATTAAGGTTTAGTTTTGTTGGTTGGTTATTGGTGAATAAAGATTAGGGCAAGACTAGGCACTAATATGCGAGTTGGGTTGATTTTTGGTCGTATTTCGGTAAAACAACCTTGCTGTCCCGAATTTGTTTTGAGGTTTTGAGCGACTTAAAAATGTTTTCATTAGGCGTAAAAGTAGTTTTTGAAGAGCTTATTTCGAATAGATAATTTTTCATATATCACACTTTAAAATCGGACTTAAAACGGCCAAGTTATGGCCAAATGAAACTCGAAACATTTTTCGGCAACATAGATGAATAGTGTGCTGTTTGGAATAGAAAAATGGGTTTTCGGGCACTTTCGGACGATTTTGGATATTTTAAATGCAAGCGAAACATATAGGAATGTTAGGTAATTAGTTAGAACAACTAGAAATGTCATGAAAGGTTATTTGAGATGCCGATCTTAATAAAAAGTAGGATTATTAAAAATGGTACGAAATGGACATTTAGGCGATTTAAACATAAGGATTAGGCGGTTTAGGATTTGTTTAAGCGATTTGTAAAATATGAAAACATAAGAAAATAGGGGACACTATTAACATTTTGAAACTAAAAACTTTCCTAAAAAGGAAAGGTTTCTATAAATAGTAACTTTTTGCAAGTGTCGAGGTTTATCAAAGATGTTATAAATCTATCTAAGTCTTTTATTACTAAAACGCAAACACACTTGGATGCTTTAAATGATAAACATGGATGCTTTACTTGTTTACTTTGCCGAATGCTAAGTCATACCCATATTTACTCTAGGTCGCGGCTAGACCTCCTTATATCATCATCGTTGTTGTGGTTATCGCTTATCCTTGTTAAGGTGAGTTCATAGCCCCACATTTTTACCGATTTACAAATGACTTTATACTTTGGGGTGAGAAACATTGTTTGCTTTTAAATTTGGACACAAGTTCCTTACGCGAATTTTACATGTTTATGTGTTGCCTAAGTTTGCTTACAAACCTACTACTGCCCGAATATATAAGCGAACTTTTAATTTTCGACCGAGGACTGTTGAGGAGCGCGATGTTTTGAGTAAATAGATCTATTAGGACTAATTATCCCTATCCGTTTTGGTTTCACTTAACGAAGAACAAACGGATATATGTCATGTCGATTGTGGTTATGTTGTCTTTTGTTTGGGACACGATTAAGGCAAGGAATACTATGCGACAGGTTGTATCAATGCCATGTTGATTATTAGCTCAGTGTCATGAGCTTGCGAAACAGTAATTAAACTTTTTATGTGAATGTGTATCTGTTATAGTGTCGCATTCGTTATGAATGAAAATCTTGTGGTCCCTCTTGTATTAACTTAAACCTATAGAATTCACCAACCATTATGTGACGTTTAAAAATGGTTTTTCTCAGGTGCTTAGCTTGGATTGATTTTGAGGATATGGGTCTATGTGCTATGTGACTTCGCCTATTTCAAGACTTATATTATTTATTTACTCTTTGTCATTATCAAAACTTTGTTCTTGCCTTCCGCTAAATATAACTTAATTATTAGGTTGAAAACTTATTTATTTTCTTTTATGCTAAGAGTAACTTTTTCAAAACCGTACTTTGATTAGTGGTCGGCTTCTTTATTTGCTTTGTGATAGGATTGTTCTTGAAGTAACGCCCTGGCGACAGTTTCCGTCCAGGGCCCCGTTTTGGGGCGTGTGACAGATTGCTAATCAGAGCCAAGGTTATAGAGAAAACCAGGTAGTTATACTAGGTCCTGGTCTTATAAACAGTATGGTGATCATATGTGCTTATCTGTGCTTAACGTGTTGTATATCCTTGCTGCCATTACATATATATGAGATTTATATATATACTTGGAGTATTAAAATTATTATATATTGCCATATTTACCTTGCCATTCATTTCATCATTTCTTTATACCTTGCATGGTTTCATATAAAGGAGATTTATATAAACTTTTTCTTGTGCAGATCATGGAAGCTTCAACTATTGCTATTTCTTCTGATTCTTCGGATGAGAGTGTGGGATCACCGCCCTATCGGGTTATTCTTTTTGGTGATATTCCTATTGTTATTCCTTCTACTTCTGTGGTTGCTCCAGAGACTTCTACTATTGCTCCTGTTATTTCATCTGTCGCTCCTGTGATTGAGACGACTCTTGTCGCTTCACCCACTGGATTGTGTAGCTTGGTTCCCTATTCGGATTCTGATTCTGATTCACCAGATGGGATGTCTTCACCAGAGCACATTTCCCCGCTGCCAGCTATTTTAACATTCTTATGCACCGATTCTTCTAAGGCTCCTGATTCTTTTGATGGACCACCTTCTCAAGATCCGTATGTGATGGCTGTTGCTCGTTGGAGGAGCAAGGTAGCATCACGTCCATCATCATCATCTGAGTTTTCTATTGCTCCTGTTACTGCCCCGCCCAGGATTTGTCGATGGTCAGCGATTCTTATCCGACCCGGGGAGGCTATTCCTTTTGGTCGACCTTACCGCACCCATCTTAATGGGCCGCGTAAGTTGTTTGCGCGAGGAAGAGAGTTGGACCTTTACCAGGTCGCAGATTAGCATGGAGGCGTGCATCACCTCGTTCCTCAGACCACCACCCATCTTCTTCTAGTTTATTTTCGGATTCTTCGCCAGTTCATTCTTCGAGTTTGGATGCACCAAATCAGGCTCATTCTGGATCTTCGACTAGAGATGTACCACCTAGATTGTGTTACCCTCCAAGGAGAGCACCACGATGTAGTGATACATTTTGTCGTTGGTGTGCTGCTCCATGATCTACTTTGTATCCATCGACTAAATCAGAGTCATCATCAGGAGATTCATCAGAGAGACCACTACATTCATATTCATATTCTGCTGGACCATCTCGCAAGAGATGTAGATCCCTGGTTGATTCTGTACCATCATCTACACCAGTTGTGGGATCATTAGCTCCTACCCGTGCTGATCTCTTACCACCTCATAAGAGGTTCAGGGATTCATATTCGTCTGAGGCTAGCATATAGGAGGATACCGAGATTGATCCTATAGAGACTGAGGTTGATATGGAGTTGGGTATTAGTGATGGGGATGATGTTAGAGATTGGTATGTGCTTAATTACACATACCTTGTACCTTTAAAAACGAGCTAAAATAACCAAAAACGGACTTAAAATGCCAAATATATGCTTGTTTTGCTAATTGTATTGTGCATAGTTGAGGAGGAGATTGTAGAGCCAGCTGGAGAGGATTCTCCTGACTCACCTGACACTAGGGATGGCATTGTTAGGTCAGTCGAGGATACGCCGGTTGACTTGAGTGATGCTGTGCGTGACTTTTACCATCACATGTCTGAGGTTGCTCATTGATAGGTTTGGTTGGATTGAGACTTGCTCAGGGCGGTATGGAGGCGAATCAGTTGATAGCTAGTGGAGACAGGGTTAGGATGGCTGGGCATTATAGTTTGTGGTTGGAGAACCTCCAAAAGATTCGTGCTATGTTGGATATTGAGAGGGATAGTGAGAGTAGCATTCGTCTTCATATGTCCCTTCTCACCAGGAGGAGTTTCGTCAGATTCGTAGGGGATGGATGATGCTAGAGGGAGATCAGGAGGTTGGAGTTGTATCTTGGGAGGCGTTTCGGCCTTTCGTCCATTGTCTAGTTTGCCACATGATCTATGAGGACATTAGGCCAATGTTAGGTATAGGTATTAGCTAAGTTAAAATTTGTGGATCATGAACATATTTTGGATTTCGGGTTGTAATCAAAATTATATTTTATTTATGAAATCAAAAGATTGCTTTGGATTCTCCGCCTAAAAATTATATAGTGTTATTTGTTTTTCTTGGCAACATGTTACAATTAAATTTTCTTCATAGCATGTGTTAATTTATTATTGCCGATGTTGTATTTTCTTGTTTTAAACAAATCTCACTATGGGTTTGTTGGTCTTGTGATGTAGAACAATGACAAAACATCCTCGTTCTGGAATGACCCCACGCCGCAATTAAAGAAATGATCGATCAACGTGTGAACGCAGCTCTAGAAGCTCATCAGGTTAACCAAATTCTTGAACTTGGGAATAACAATGGAAATGGTAATGGAAACAACAATGGAAACGGGAATGGAAACAACAATGGAGATGGTAATGGAGATGGTAATGGAAATGGTAATGGAAATGGTAATGGAAATGGTACTGGAAATGGAAACAATGGAGGCGACAATGGTGACGGTAATGAGAACCCCAATGTGAATGGAAGAGGCGCTAGGTTGGTTGCTTCGTGAAATGTACTTATTTTTTTTTTTTTTTTTTTTTCCTGGATTTCATGAAGTGTCAACCAATGAGTTTTAAAATGGAATGAAGGATGGTTGGTATGATAAGTGGAGTGAGAAGATGGAGACATGTGTTTCACATCCAGAAACTGTCCGGAGAAATATCAGTGAAGTATGCAACTTGTCACCTTGCTCGACAGTGCACTAAACTGGTGGAACTCTCAAAAGAGAACCATCGGAATGATGTGCATAGCATTGTCATGGAGAGAGCTGATGAACTGATGACTTGATGTGTATTGCCGAGAAAATGAGATCCAAAGATGGACACGAGTTGTGGAATCTGTCGGTGAAATAAACAATTGACATCGCTAGTTACACTCTGAGGTTCTAGGAACTCACCATGATGTGCCCTTAAAATGGTTCCCGATGGAGGAAGATCGGTGGAGAAATTCATTGGAGGTCTTCCGATAACATCCAAGGAAAATGTGATTGCTGCGAACCTACAAGACTACAGATGCTGTTCGAATTGCCAACAATCTTGTTGGATCAAAAGTTGAGGGTTATGCTGTGGAGAAATGAGGAGAAAACAAGAGAAGATTGGACAACAAACTATGGAAACAAAACGTGGGGCAACAATACCCCACAAAAGTCAGAAATTCTGGGGGGATAGAATGTTGCTAGAGCCTATGTGGCTGGTAACAATGAGGTAAAGAAATATGAAGGTACCTTGCCGCTCTGCAACAAGTGTAAGCTTCATCATGTAGGCCCTTGCACTGTAAGATGTGTGAAGTGCAACAGGGTTGGACATTTGGCCAGAAATTGCAGGGTTACCAATCCCACTACCCCCACCCAGAGAGGCCAAATAGTGAATCAGAAGGTTGTGACTTGTTTTGAGTGTGGAGCACAAGGGCATTACCGGAATGATGCCCCTGATCCAAGAACCAAAAACATGGAAAACAAAAGCCATGAGTTCCTGATGCAAAAGGGCAGAGCAATATGCACTGGAGGAAGTGGACGGAAAACTTAGAGTTCCATCATGTCACGAGTACGTTCCTTCTCAAACGACCATCATCGCTTTATGTTATTATTCGGGCGCCGATAAGAAGTTTCATTTCAAATACTTTTAGTGCATTGCTTAGAAATCACACCCTTGCCTTCTATAGACCACTAGTTATGCATGCGAAACTAGCTGACAGAAGGATTCATAATACCAACACTGTCGTTTTTGGGCTGTACATCTAGGATTGTTAAGACATCCGTTTAATATCGACCTGATGCCCATGGATTTGGGTAGTTTTGACGTTATCATCGGCATGGATTAGTTAGCAAAGAATCATGTAGTGATTGTCTGTGATGAGAAGATAGTGCGGTATTCTTTTGGAAATGAAATCTGTCGATCAAGAGACAAACGGTGTCCAGCGAGAAGAGATCAAAGTTGTGCATTATATATGTGAAAAGGCCCAGTAGTATATAGAGAAAAAAGGTTGTCAACTTTTTATGGCACAGGTACGGTGAAGGAAGACAAAGACATAGTCGGAGGAGAAGCAACTTGAAGAGTCCGACTGTACGGGACTTCAGATTTTTCCAGAAAGTCACTACCTGGACTACTCCACAACCGACAAGTCGAATTCCAAATTGACTTAGTCCCAGGTGCTGCACCTGTAGCTCGAGCCCCGTATAGGTTAGCACCGTCGGAGATGGAAGAACTGTCTACTCAACTACAAGAACTTTCCGACAAGGGATTTATAAGGCCAAGTTCCTCACCATAGGGAGTGGTATGTGCTTAATTACACATACCTTTTACCTTTATAAAAAACGAGATATAATTAACCAAAAACGGGACCTTAAAATGCCAAATATATGCTTGTTTTGCTAATTGTATTGTGAAGGAACGGATATCTAGAAAAAGACGAAAAACAAACCATTGCGGACAAAACCGGACTCGGATATGGAAAAGACTGTGAAAGACAAAGCCAAATCGAAGCCGGAAAGTCAAATCACAGTCAAAAAGTCAACAAAAAGTCAAACTTGGAAGTCAACCCAAGTCAACCCCGACAAATCCAAAAGTCATCAAATTAAGAAATATAAGTTTAAGGGTTGAAATTGCCAAATCCCTAAACCTATATTTAAAGAAGAAAAGAGGAGAAAAGAAGAGAAGGGCCAAACTGCCTATTTGCCAAAGTTATACTACAAGGACTTAAGCTGTCAAGTCCTAATACTTGTATACACCAAGGACTGGTGGTGCAAAGAGTTATATAACTCTTGGGGACTTGTTTTGTCAAGTCCCCAAAGTTATATAACCACAAGGACGAATTGTGCAAGGAGCACATACACCATGGAGGGCCAAACTTGCCATTTGCCCAAACCTTCACCCTGTTATAACTTAAACAAACTTTCCCGCTCGTTTTTTCCCCCCAAACCAACTCACGGGTGTGTTAACCCGTTTTTACCCTGTGTTTCTTCTCCACCACCATGGGTACTCACCTCCCCCCTCCTCCACTAACTTTCCCAGCTGTGAGATTGCCAAGTTGGCAATCCCACACCTCCCAAGACCTATTTCGACGACCAAGATGGATTTTTGAAGATTGAAGGGCTAAGATTAGAGGCTGTGAACACTCTCACAAAACAAACACACCTGTGTTTGTGTGTCTACAAGAAAACACAAGACAAGAAAGAGAAGACACAAGAACCAAGTCGAATTTTCCTATAAATAGCTTTGTAAAGCCATTGTGGCTGATAGATAGTTTTTATGTCGTTTTAGTGTAGTCTTAAAAGTAATTTAAAGTGTTTTTAAGTTAATTTCTCTTATGCATTTGTAATTCTCAGTTTTAATGAAAAATTAAGCTATTTTTACTCAATAAGCTCATTTGAGCTTATTTTTGTTAATAAGCTCAAATTCAGTTTAAAACTTGTTAAAAGCTCTTACATACTGTTTTCAATCCATTTTAATTCATAATTGACCATTTGATTTCAAGTTTGGAAGCTTATGGAGTAATAAGCTAACAAAAGCTTATTGAGCTTATTGCCCAAGGTTTAGAGGCTAGGGAGCCACTTAGGTGTATTTCTTTAAGCCACTCACTCTACAAGAGTGGCTTGGTTCTGAGACAACAAAAATCCAAGGTTTCATTTTTCAATTTTCATTTAACTTAATTTTTAGCTTAAGGAACTAGCTTATTTACTTTTTAATTCATGTTCAAATCTTTGCAAACTCATTTGTTTAGACTTGTTATTTATATGTTTTAAGTTTTCATTGAAAAAAAATGTGTGCAAACTCAGTTTATAACTTAAAACTGCCAAGTTAGTGTAATAAGCTAGCTGAGAAACTAGCTTATTTTTCTTAATAAGCTAGGACTTTTAGTGTTTAAGTAGTTCAAATAGGTTAGTATAAAATGGAGTAGATATAAGGTTTTGTCAGTTTAAGCTTTAAAATAGATTTTAGATAAAAAATTAATTGGACAGTCACTATAAAGGGGTGTTTGGGATAACCCTTAAAATGGGTCAAAACAGGTTTTGGCATGGGTTGGGTTCATTTAGTTAGTTTTAGCATAGGTTGTTAAGCTCATTTAAGCTATTTTTAAAAGTCTTCTAGTTTCAAAATTGTTTTTCAAAGTTTTTATAAGCTATTCTTGGTAAGCTGTGACTT